>CAJUYI010001025.1:44446-71861 GCA_910591695.1 Galerucella pusilla | reverse complement strand
AGGTGGCCTATTCGTTCAAAATTGTAGTAATTTTACCATCAATGTTATTAACTAAACATATGTTTTTAAATTCTTGTTAAAAGTGTAATGTAATAATTGCTAATTAATGTTTTATTCCAATTGAGTATAATCACTTTGCTGCCTAGGCAGAAAAGTGCCCACTTCGCTGAAAGGGAAAGTAATACTTTGCTGATTGATATGTGTCAGCAAAATTAATTAATTGCTGCCAATCGGAGAAAAACAATTCAACCGATATGACTAACAACACTCCTGTAACTACAATCATTGTAATTTTTATATTAATTGTGATTTAAAATGAGTTTGAAGTAATAACCTTTCCTAGCTTGAAAGTTATATTGTTCTTATTATTTTAATAAAAAGAATGTTGTATTAAAATGAAATGTTTATTCAACTCAGGAAATAATCTTACCAAATATTCCTCGTGCATATAATTTTTCCTGTGGAAAAATTGGAACACTCGTTTCTAAGTAATCTGTTTTAACAAATAGCATAAGCGAGTGGTTTTAAAAATCCGAGTCGTAGACGAGGATTTTTGCACTTTGGCGAATTCGTTTTTCCGAAAATTTCCGGAAAAATTAAATGCACTAGGGATGATACCCCCGAATAATGATAGTGTTAGTCCCGTTTCAGAGGTCAAATAATAATTAAATGTAGGTTTTCAAATGGACGCGTAGAGCGGATGGCCGTGAGTGCGCTTCAATTCATACGCGACGGCTCAGCCCGTGCGCTCCACGTAGAAACGCGAGGCGCAGCTTGCTCGTCGTTAAGTTGTGGTTTTCAGATGGTATGACTCGTGAACGAGTGTATGTAGTTGCGAGTGCTTCTCATTGTTGCCGATTCTAACCAATATTTACGTTGTGAACAAAAAATGGCTAATGATAATAGGTTTATCGATACTGAAATACTTTTTAGCGAAGTTGAACAGAGACCCAATTTATGGGATAGTTCGAACGAAGAATATAAACATCGGGACTTACAGCAAAAATCCTGGGATGATTTAGGAACAATAGTAATAGGGTATTTTCCTATGAGCGGAAAAAATTAAAAAAGAGTCGGAGCAGGTACTTTGTGGTACTATTATGCCAGAAATCAATATTTCACACAAATAAATTAAACCAGTGATTTTTTATTAACTTAACAAAAATGGTAATTTTCAAATATTTACTCAGCGCGGGAAAATATGTGAGTTTATTGTGACGTAAGAGGTCTCGCTGCTTGCTTGTTTCTTATAGGCCAGCTCAGGTGGGCGGCCGCAGGTCGAGCCGATGGTTCCGATTCGGCTGGTCAGTGATCTTGTCGCTCGGGATGCGGTAGGCGGAGCGACAAGATCACTGACGTCATAAAAAATCAGCGCGTTTTGGCGCGCTATTTAAATATAAAATTTTTAAAGTTGGTTTTGGCAACTTTCCCGCTTAGTAAAAAATTTGGAGTACTTAACTGAGGCCAGACAATCTTCTAATGGTGTTTAAAAAAAATTGTCAAATACCCTATTGATCAATCAATAGTACCCATCCATATCCTTCTCTTTTTTGACTTAAAAAAAATGTAATATGCAGCAATGGCAACGACTGTACGCCCCATGTGAAAGTAAAACCACGCGTAGACATACGCGTAACCTTTTACGCGCGCATACTATACGCGTCCATCTGAAACGGGACTTACGCGTAGTGCTTGTCACAACACTAGATGCTAAAGCCTCGTAGGTATTCAGAGTGCGCGTTGGCACGAGTAGTCCACGTAATTATTCTCGTTAAAGGTTAAAGGGTAACTATTCTATACAATTCAACCAAATTTTAACCTAAAAAGCTTGAATAATTCACGTTGGTCATATATGCTCAAGGTTTTCGTGAAACAAATCCTTTAATCAATTTCTCTGATATATTGCTGCTAAGGGTCACAAAGCTCATGTTCACTAATTGGGGTTTAAGTGATCTATCGAATAATTTAGCTCGCTTAACAGTGTGGTTTAATTTTAATGAGATATTGGAAATATGACGAGAAAGAGGGTTTTCTGTGAAATGAATGTATGTTCTTGAGGAAATAATCTCACTAATCAATATTTAACATCTGGAGTTGATAATTCATAGACCCTTTTATACATTGTAGTTACTGTTAAATCAAACTTAATCGATTGGTTATGTTTTAAGGAAGACGAGTGACAAAGCTGCTACTTTTTATGTCATAACATAAGAATTTATGTCTCTTTTATATTTTTATGGAATAAAATATTGCGGCTTTCTGTCACGTGGAATGAACTTTAAGCCATAACCAATCAGTCAAATTTTATACTTTCGATCGTTAAACAGACTAGATTACTAGATGAATAACCCGCTATACTAACAACACACTTTGTAACCAAAAAGTTAATCAACGAGGTAAAAAAGGAAGAGGAGAGAAGTTAACAGTATAGAGAATCATCGACCAAAGTGGCTTCTGAATATGGCCGACTTCCGTAAACAAACTAGAGGCGTAGGTACATGAAATTATTCAATTAGGGGAATAAAAAAACTCTCACATGCATCTTTTTAAGGTGGTACTTTTTGTTGTTAGAGAATTGATACCAGGTTTTGATACATACAAAAATCTTATAAGACTATTCTACCACTCAATATAAACTTAAATTTATACTAATACTCATAAATAACCTTCCTAATACTGAAAATCACTATTTTTTAACGTGGCTTTTCAATTTTACACATTTCAGTATCTAAAGGTTATCTATGTTGACACAAGAATTGATGACTAATGTCACCAATGTGGCTTCTCAATATGACGACTTCCGTCGAAAGTTGGTTAAATCACTACCACGCTTAACCTCCCTCCTTTTCTTTTAACTCGTTAGAGTTAATCGATTCTTTCATTACAAAACAAGAATAGCAATACACACGACCTTTGACTGAATAATCATATCAAAATTTTCGAGTGATGAAATAATCCAGTCAAGAAGGTAAATTGTAGAATAACTAATTGGAAAATAATGGCAGCAACTTGGGATAAATTGAATGTTGTTAAAGGGGGTGTGTCAAATCCGATAATACAACTTTGAAAGTGTGAACCTTATGAGGGTCAGAAGAAGGTGCCACCTCCGTATTTCCCCTTTACAGGAATTGTGGTGACAAAGGGGGTTTCAGGGAAAAATAAACTCAACAGTAGTTGTACTACCCGGTTCCTCAACGGAGAGGGGTCGAGGTAAATTAAACAAACAATTATTAGTGGTTCCAATGAATTTTTAATGTTAAATAAATATATATTCACACCGTTTTCAACGACTTACACCAGTCTGGGTGTAAGCGGGCCTGATAGTAGGTGGTTTGTACCGTAGACCTACTGCTAGCTGTCGATGTCAAATGACAATCGAGAGCACGTTGTTAAAATTAAGTAAAATATTAAATGGATAAAATGGGAAAAACTTATATATACAAATGGTCTCAGCTAAGGGTTAAAATTCCCTTCAATACTAAAAAGGTAGGTAACTAGACTAGTTTATAGAATCGATTCCAAGAGTATACTTTTGGATTACACTGAAAGATTAGTATTGAGAGTTATTATCTAAAAGTTTACAAAAGCTGTAGTCACAAAAGCATAAATTTTAGGAGTGTATGGGAAGTTTCAACTTCCAGCCGAGTTGGGTGATATAACCAATAGTCTCTGCTAACGTTGTCTTCAACCTATCTGACACCTATACTGTCTCAACGAACAGCAAACTCGTAGAACTATCTGTTAATTATTCCTATTGTCTTAAAGAACAGACGTCTGTGTAGATGACGAGGAAGGGTGATGATGCGAACAGCGATGATTCAGACCACGAATATATCTATGAATAGATCTAAGAATAGGATCCGGAATAAGACCCGGAGTAAGAGATCTGAAATACGAGACTTCCATGATGACTAGGTCAGTAAGATAGGAGAACGGGTACTTACCAGGGATGGTTTTATATGTTTTATTCCTTTTCCTGTTAGAAAGAAATCCGCTAGTTGCGATTGAATAACCATTTAAGGCAATACTTAATATATCTAACAGGTTTTAGTTGTAACTGGGCTAGATCCGAAATTATTTCGAAAGAGCACAAAGAGAGTGACCACTTTGCAGCACCAGAACACAAAAAAGGAGAATTATGGACCAGTCCAAACCTCACAAGGTCAAGGTCAGTCTTCTTCTACTTAATACCCCTTAGTATCAGGTGAGCAGGTCAAAGGTTAACTTAATAGGTAGCTGGACAGTTCATTGAACTTTACTTAATAGGTCAGAGGCCTCTTGAAAATTGATAAGAAATTTGTTACTTGTCAGAAAATGTGAACACAATCAAATAAAGTGTGGTAATAATGAATAATTCTTAACTATTTCTGAAGTAGTGGATGGTATCAGAGCAATATAAACAGGGTGAGTGGTGGATCTCTTTCACATTCGTATGAACTATTTATATTAATAAAATTAAATGGTTAACATTAAAAACTATCTGATAAAATAAATGTTGAATTGAAACCGTTACAAAGGGGCCAAAATGATATCAAAATTAACCTACCTTCTAGAAAAATTTGCTGGTTTTTGAAACAGGAAAATCTCTTTCAGTTTTTCATGAGATGCCCACTTCCGAGATATTGGGTATGGAAAATTCAAGTTTAGTTTATGCTCATTGAATGATATACTTATTACAGATTGTATAAAGACTCTGATCCTGCTGCAACCATTATATCACTTGAAATGAAATGGCTAGGGGCTAGTACAATAGTCTAGCTTCCTTCGGAATACTGTCTTTCCGAATGATCTTTTTCCAAAAAAAATGATTTGCATCTCGATGAATCCAAATTTCACTTAAATTAAGAATTAGCACCAAAAATGCCACAATAACACACAGAACTCCCCATTAGAATAGGTAAATAGTATTTACATATCAAATGATACCACATACTGATAGTTTCAGAACTGTGAAACTATTCATAACATTTTTAAAATATAATTCAACAAATGAATAAGTATTCTCGATGTTTGAGAAAACTTACCCTAATCAGCAAATCGATTCGAAACACAGCAGTACACACCCAAACACAAAATATATCTTTGAACTTGACTATTTTGTAAAATTGGTCTTTTCTGCAAGAGACGTAAATAAGAACTGTAACTGGAATTCTTTTAAACCACCCTCAAGAATGACGATGTCTTTTATCTTCGAACATGTTTCTATTAGACCCCCATAGCTTATCTAAAGTTTATTCGCTTTTAAAAAATTTATATTTCATGTGACTGAATGCTGAATGCCGATGTTTCGTATTTTAACCTTTATATAGAGTGAGATTAGGAAAACAAATTCTTAATATCCCTCCTGTTTTTTTTGATAAGTAGTGTTATGTCATTTTCTTTCGTTTGACTTGGTACATACTTTATTTCCTCCGTCCACTATGGAGCTTCTTTCAGATTATTTTGTTTCCTATATATTCCACATTTTTGCTATATTTATAATCGTTTTTGTGAAGTAGTTCCATTTATCCTCCAATTTCACCTTTTTCATGTATTCATAATCAAGTGCTTTGTTTATTTTCTGTTCGTATAAATATCTGTGTTGGAAATGATAATAATGATATAACGAATTCAACATAAGTAAGAGGAGAATTTTAATGTTACTATCAATATATTGTTATAATAATATTCTCTACATCATACCTATTCAGATTTATATTAACGAATGGAAGTATCGCTGCAAAAGGCACTGCAGTACTAAGAAAATAAAATCGTCATTTTTCTGGCTATTGACTGTGTAATACAAATCTTGCATTATTATGCTGTTGTCGGATGATAAAGTAGTAACCAAGAAATGCATCCAAGTACACGGCATCTATACGTTAATTTCTCTAGTTTCGTGAAAACTGGATTTTTTATGTCCATTGTAGAGTGTATTATCCAGTTTGAGCCTTGGGGAATAAGCTCATTTCATTTGTTTTTCACGTGAAACTCGTTGGTAAAAACGGCATCCATTCGAATTATTTAAGTCATGGGCTTTTGAAATTGTCAAATTATGATTTTTATGGAATAAGGCTAATCATTCATCTACTAATGATTGAGTACCCTTTAGCACCCCAATAGATTTCAACTTATAAATCTTCTTGGATAAATAAATAGGTTGAATAGATGAGGCTTTTACTTGACAAAGTTGTGACGCGTTTCGCTAACACAGTAGCTTTTTCAAACGAATTCGTTTGAAAAACGAAATAACAATAACAAAATAAAATTGTTTGATTTCATAATTTAAATAAATAGGTTTCTATATTTATTTTCATGATTATGTGGCTTATACCGGCCTATTTCTGTTCTAAAAAACCTAGAACCTATGAAATACCTGCTCGAAATTACAGTCTTCATGAAAAAATAATTAGTCCTTTGTTTCCTATTTTCCTCAAACCTTTATCGTGTCATCGACCCAATTATCTCGAGATTCGAAGTCATCGGGATAGATTTGCTATGAAAAAAGTATTAAGTTTGTTTTTTCCTAGTCGCTGAATCATGAAAAAACTATTGCCACGTAAATTGGAACAGACTTTATCTCTGCAAAGTTCCAGATTTTGCTACATTGTTTTTTTTTAATTGAAAACTTTTTTCAAATGTGGGAGAGACTGTGTTTTAACTTTATCAGAGATAACCAGTTTCAGTTGGTTGAGAGAAAAATAGTGCATTTATTTTCCTGGAAAACAAACTGAAATAGTCTGATGCTTTTTTCAAATAGTTAACTAATCATTTTGGATAATTATAATAGACCGGTAGTCCATGACAGTCATGACACATGACTTCATTGTTTCAAATGAAAGCTGTTTTTTCCATCGAGTTTTATGTGGCAAACAACTAGAATAAGGTTATTCCTCAAGGCTCAAACTTGCTAATCAACGCTACAGTGGACATTGGAAATCTTAGAGTTCTCACGAAATTAGAACAATTAACTTATGGATGACGTGGAAGTAATAAAGTCACCAGCTTTGTCATTTGGATTTAAAAAAATTTAAAAATACGTCACACATCAAAACTGGTGACGAAACTGTATTCGCATACTATTTGTAAAATCGGCATTATTGAAAATTAAATTTTTTGTAAATTTTGTAAATAGTAAATCGTTGCAAACAATACATTTGCTCCATAATCTAGCCGCGCTTTGTTTAATCAATGTGGGGAAGTTTCCTAAAATTTTCAGTTTCTCGCTCTCCCCTATTATTTGATAATACTTTTGCTTCTATCATTGCTTTCCCTCATCCGTTTAATATTTTGACTATGCTGTTATCTTGAGATTCTCTGTCTCTTTCCACAATCACCTCCATTTCCCATACATTTTCAACTAGTCTGGTGTACTTCATTCGCTGTAGATGTCCTCACCAGCTCCATGGATCTTATTTCTAGTTTCTCTCTTAAGCCTACATTTTTTATTCTGTCTCGTCTTCTTGTTATTTCTTTCAAAATCTCAGGTAATCGGTTTCGAGCTTGTACTCTGCTACTTTTTTGAGATCTCCTTCTTATTCTGATTGAGTTAATCATAAATGCATGTTTCAGTATTTGGTGAGTTTTTATGCTTTTTTTTTCATAAATTCCCATTCCTGGTTACCAGTGCTGTCAATTGTTGTTCCTAAGTAATTAAAGTAGGTAACTTCAATCAATTCTCATGTTCATGTTTTTGATTTCTTGCTATCATCATTATTTTTGTTTTATTTGTATTTATTTCCATTTCGTTTAATTTTAAAGTCCTAGGTATTCTACTGGCCATTAAAACTAGATCGTCAGCTAATCCACATTCACTCATATTCACTCATATTAACTCATATTAACTGGTCTAAGGTGCTTCATACCTACATAAACCACCTGTGTATAGTGAGCCCACGTGAAGACTAGTGGCGCCTCTTGTGGTAATTTTGTAAGTTCATACATGAGATCGAGCTGCTTACAAACATAATTACATTATATGAATTCACTATACAGTGCTATTCAAAAGTACCCTCCGCCCCTCGTATCTTTTGAACGGCTACTCTTACATTAATAAAATTTGGGGGTGAAAATAAAGTGTTGTAAACTTCTCTACGAATGGTATCAGGTGACGTAATAGTAATAGATGACGTCACAGTGCCACTCTGGCCATTAATTTTAAATAGGACCTTATGGCAAGTGATATCTCGTTTGAAAGGCATTGACATTGGCTACATAGCCATATTAATTTTGTTTGGGTTCAAACTAATTTTGACGAATAAATTAAATAAATACCAAAATCATTATTTCACATTTATATATTGAAGATTTTTAAATTATTATTTCACATTTAAATATTGAAGATTTTTCAGTCCACCTTTGGTTAGTTGTCAAAAAAATTGACGTTTTTAATTTAATAGTATTTGCTGCTTTGCAAAGTTTTTCTAAATAGCTTGAATATTTAATTTTATTATTGTTTAACGAGACGTTTAAGAGTTTACATAGGCGGGAGAGAGCTTCTTCACAAGTTTGAAGCAACAGGTACCTAGTGTTCAAGATGCCAAACGATCTGGTCGACCAACATTGAGTGATGATAAAAAAAACGATATAGTTGCTGAAATGGTAGTAAACCCTACTTCCTCTTCAACTAAAGTTGCGTCTATCTGTGAAATTTCATCCATACAAGTTAAAAATGGTGCACCACCTTTCGGATGACGACCCCGACAGAAGACTCGAATTCTGTGAATGTATGACGAATAAAAAAACCCACATTACACAAAAACAATTTGTTTTAGTGACGAAAGTACTTTTTGCCTCAATGTAAATGTGAATACACAAAATGTAAGGTATTGGAGTGACACAAATCCTTACACCTTTCGTGAACAACATCCTCTTTCCAGAAAAAGTCAATGTTTAGGCAGGTATTTTGGGAAACCACATATCAACAAGATGGTGCTCCTGCACATTATTAGTAATACGTTACCTGGATGAAGAATATCTAGGTAGATGGATCGACAGGCGAGGTCCTATAGAATGGCCACTTCGGTCACCAGATCTGACACCATTAGATTTTTTTATGGGGGTACTTGAAATCCAAGGTCCAAGGACTGTCATGAAGTAGACGGAGCACATTTCGAACACTTGCTATAAGAGTCCATTGTTGATATTTGATTAATTAATTTTAAAGAAATAATTTCAATAATTTTGGTATTTATTTAATGTATCTGTCTCAGTTTAAACCCAAACAAAATTAACATGGCTATATAGCTAATGTCTATGCCTTTCAAACGAGATATCACTTGCCACAAGGTCCTATTTAAAATTATTGGCCAGAGTGGCACTGTGACGTCATCTATTACTATTACGTCACCTGTTACCATTCGTAGAGAAGTTTACAACACTTTATTTTCACCCTCCAAATTTTATTAATGTAAGTGTAGCCGTTAAAAAGATACGAGGGGGGAGGGGACTTTTGAATAGAACTGTATAGTTCCTGTTTAGTTTTTTATTATACCTTTTAATTAGTGCAAATTTAATTTATCAATATTAGGTCTGTTCCAACCGCAATCAGAAACTGTCAGAAACGATCAGAGAATAGTCGACCATTCCAATCAGTTATAGGAATTAGACGAAAGAGAACTGGTTGTTTGTTATGACAGTTTTTGATTGCGGTTGGAACAAACCTATTAAAGTAAGTGAATTGAAAGAAGAACTATTAGTATTATATAAGAGATAAAGTTATAGGGAGAACAAATAATGTTGAAAAAAAGTCAAGATCTAGAAACACAGATTGTTGTGTTGTTGTTTTGTCATAATAGGAAAATAGTAGAACGTTGATAGAAATGGAGATAAGCGGTTAATCGTATCAAGTTTATATGTGCTAATAATAAATGCATACCTATCAAAGTCTAATAACAAGTTCAAAAACGTGTTAATTCTTGAGTGTTGGCTCATTCGAGTAGCATCTAGAAAAATGTATCGGAAGTATAGCGTTCAGTTCTTTGTTAATAACTCAAGATCTATTCATATTTGAGGAATTTCGAAAAAGGATCCTTAAAGAAAGGGGAATTTCAAATAAAAAAGTTTCGATTCATATAACTCTATCTCTGTTATTTATAATTTTAATTCAACGTAACATAATGTTCTTGAACGTCCTTGTTTATTGTAAACTAGAAATATCAAATTGTTATTACAGTTTCCTGTAATATTGTCGTATTCAATGAAGCGCGTTACCAATAGATATCGCAGAATAATAATTATTAAAACGCTTTAAAAAATTTGAAAAACATTCTTTTACAACAGTGACCGTTGAACTGAGAAGCAGCAACTACTTCCCTTCTAATCGCAAACCGGAATAGTTGTTGTTGAATCTTGTAAATATACCAACCCCGTTTGACTTTGAAATGTACTTCAATAGCCGTCGGGGCCTATAGACCCGGAAGTAGCTGTTGCTTCTAAGTTGAACTGTCACTGTTTTTGAAAAATATTTTTAAAAACTTGGAGCGTTAGAATAATTATCATTCTGCGATATCCACTGAAAAAATTGCTTAAATAATTGTCTTAAGAATGTTTGGCGTCGTGGACCCCATACTTAGACTCGGTTTCACCGTTTCAAGAACCCATTAGAAGTCTAGAAGTTGCAGTCGTATGCACGAAGAAGCTGCACATAACAATATCTGAACATCAATATCGATCAAAGCATAAGGCTAAGGCTAAGACTAAAGCTCCATGACGCGAAAAATTTTCAAGATAATCATTTAAACATTTTAACTCGAGCTTTTATCACATTTTTTGTACTATCTGATTTCCACTATTCAACATTTTTCACATGGTTACTTTTGGAATCCTCTTTTAATTATTATAACGTTCGACATTTTCTTTCATTTAATAACTTCTCCATAATTTCGTATACCTAGTAACTAGTAGATATAATATCCAATTTATCTCACAAAGTAGATGCAGATTTTCGCTACTATGGACTCTAGTATCTAATTAGCATGATCATGCTGGTTCTCCAAATGTTTTTGTTTGCTTATAACGGACTTCTATTCGCGTAGGTGGCGAGAGCTGTTTCATTAAAACTTTTGCACAAAGCTCTGGATTATTCACAAAATAACAAACACTAATTATTTTGAAGTCAATTAGCACAAGAACTAGAAACAGCCTGACCTAATCAGAACACTCTATTAACATATAACGGCACCGTTATCATTTTTAAGGTTTTTTTATTTTCAATACATTTACCAAATTTGATAATATGAAGTTTATTAAGTTCAAAATAAAAACATGCATTTTAATACCTGCATTTAGGTTTGACACTGAATTTAAGTTAGAAATTTGAATCGGTAATTATTTTTGACGAACCTAATATAAATTACCATGATACTTTCAAAATAAAAGCCGGTTCGGTGAAAGTTGGGTCAGGGTTTAGCTGAACAGGCTTTTAATTTCATCCCAAACAGCCATCAAAGCACGTGGCCGAGGCATGCAATATTTCTCGTACTTCTGTTAAAATATTTTTTAGACGACGCCATCTGAAAGTTGCTCGTTCTGTATTCATTTACATACCGAAGTTGCGTTTTGAGTGTTCCATGCAGTGAAAGTGACAGTTCTGTAAAACACTTTCGAGACGCTCTGGTTGAGATATATATGGCGTGCCATTTTGGTATTTAATAACATCGTTTTAAAAGAGGAAAAAAATATATTTACCTACTCCTTATATGTAAAGCATTAGTTATCTAACTCCTTACTAAAAGCGTAAGTTGAACTTTACAGCAAGTGTGCGGGAATGAGTGTGCTGTAATGTTATTACATGCACCCGTTGAAAATTTTAGTATAATACTAAATTTATGTTGGTAGTTCTGACTGTGTTTTGTGCTGTCTGTCACTACTGAATACCCAGTTATTAAATTCGTCACTTTTAGATAAAAGAAAACAGTGAAAAAATTAAAAGTAAGAACAACAAGTTGTGTGTGAAAATAAAAATAATAATTTTTAATTATTATTTAGCAGGTATGTCTTCATCAGATTTCGATGAAATTGAAAATACGCCGCCAGAAATATTGGAAGCGGCGGACAATGCGGCAAGTGAAATTTTGCCAGAAAAATCAAAAGCCAGATACAACAAAATGTATCAAAAATTTATGGACTGGCGTACAGATAAAAAAATAAACTCGTTTTCTGAAAACGTATTATTAGCTTATTTTAAAGACATTTCTGACCAGTTTAAACCTTCTTCACTCTGGTGCATTTACTCAATGTTGAGAAGTGTCTTAATTTTGAAAAATGATGTTAATATTGCGATTTATCCAAAATTAAAAGCATATCTAAAAAGGCAATCGGATGGTTTTAGAGGAAAAAAATCCAAAGCTTTCACATCGAAGGAAATCAACACTTTTATAAAAAATGCTCCAGATATTGATTATCTATTAATGAAAGTAAGTACTAAATTAAAAGTCATATCTTTTGTAGGCAGTGGTTGTTCCTTATTACTTTAGTATTTTCCTTGGACAAATAATTTAATTATAATAAAATAATGAATATTTATTCATTTAAAGTATTTCAACTATTCTTTTTTACTTACAAGAGTCGAAACTGTACTTGGCTAGAGCAAATATTCGTTCCGAAGCCTGACAGCGCAGATGGTTAAGCGTTGGTTTCGAAACCAGAGGTCTCACGGTCCCGGGATCGCACCCCGCAGGCGGCATTTCATTTTTTTTTGGAACTTTAGTTCTTTATGCCAGGTTATGTTTGAGCGACCGGGGGTCGCGACGCGAAAGATCTGACCGTTACGCGTTACGTTACGAAACGTTATGTTACATTTTTTCGTTATGTGCCTTGCGTGCTTGTGCCTCCTTAGTCTCTCTCTCTCGTTTACGAAGCAGCGATTCATAATAATAAAATGCTCCCAGCCGGATTTGAACCCGGGCCGCCCGCGTACAATGCAAGCATCCTAACCACTGAACCACCGATGCTATATTGAAATTCTATGCAAAGCTGGTATTCGCAGTGCTGGTGATCTACTTGAATTTGTTGGGATAATTTTTTACTATTATTTCCATAATTTTTTTTGCGCGATTAAGGGGTCTAGCACATTTACTTTTCGAAATACAGGGTGTTGAAATTTTGAAAGCTTGAATGTTTTAATCCGATAACTTTAAAATGGATGGATAAATTAATTTGTCATTTGGCAGATTGTTTTTAAATGTAAAAGGGCATATTTTGAAAGAAATTGTAGTTTGGGCAGGTTGTTTTTAAATGTAAAAGGGCATATTTTGAAAGAAATTGTAGTTTGTGCAACTAGTGTGGATATGATGGCCATGTCGCACGAGGACGAAGTTTGAGCACGACGCCGTAGGCGGAGTGCTCAATCGTTCAAGTGCGATACAGACAATCCACACGAGTCGAGCAGCATATTTTTTCTACGATCCACTTAAGAAAAAATCTAGAAAATAAAAATTTCTATAAACTGTAATATACCTAACTTCAAATTAAAAATTTTACAATTCAATTTTATGTTTCCACTAATTTTGTGGTAAACGTACAGTTCTTTAAATTTGTATAGGGCTACGGTTTCATTTTTTAAATATACGATGCTGTTTAAATATACGATGCTGTTCTAAGTAGATGTTGCCAGTCGGACTCCCTCATGAAAGGTTCCGTACCACTATCTATAATAATGAATATTCTGCTAAATATTTCAAACGTCTACCTGTTGTTGTTATTATTATCAAGCAGAATAATTATTTTTTGAAATAAAAGTAACAATTAAAAAAAAACTTTTTCACGGGAATCGAACCCGGGTCTACGGCGTGAGAGTCTGGATTGCTTACTACTCAACCACTGAGAGATATGAAAATTCTTTATCTATAACGTCAGATGTACCTATTACATAATTTTATAAAATCTGAGGTCTCCTCAAATACCCATTTTATTCTGTTTTAAGTATTATTTGTTGGTAATTTGTACGGATTATTTCTTTCAAGTTTATCTTTGTAAATGAATATTCTTGATCCAGTGCGCTTCTATGAGAAACTTTGACAAATTATTTTGACGTTTCTTTTAAATTGAAAAAAGATGAATGACGGATACTCAACTCGAATGCTGATTGGTGGATTTCATATACGTTCTAGGATGTATATGAAATTATATCCGTTTAGTTAACTGATGGCCTACATTTCCATTTTGTAAACTGTGCAGAATAGTAGTTTGTGCAACTAGTGTGGATATGATGGCCATATCGCACGAGGACGAAGTTTGAGCACGACGCCGTAGGCAGAGTGCTCAATCGTTCAAGTGCGATATGGACAATCCACACGAGTCGAACAGCATATTTTTTCTACGACCCATTTAGGAAAAAATCTAGAAAATAAACAATTGAATAAACTGTAAAATAAATATAAGTAAGTTGAAATTAAAAATTTCCAACAATTTTATTCATAATCGTACCAATTCAATTTTATGTCTTCACTAATTTTTTGTTATAAGTAGATGTTGCCAGTCGGACTCCCGCACGAAGGGTACCGTACCTTTGTCTATAATATGAATATTCTGCTAAATATCTCAAGCGTCTACCTGTTGTCGTTATCAATATCAAGCAGAATTATTATTTAAAATTAAAATTAACAATTAAAAAAAAAACGTCTTCACGGGGAATCGATCCCGGGTCTGCCGCGCGAGAGTCTGGTATGTTTACCACTCAACCATTGGGGTTTGAACTAGTTCAACGTCAGAAGTATTGAATAGTTTTGTAAGAGCTGATGTCCAACGATAGTCCCTTAAATACCCATTTTATTCTGTTTTTAGTATTTGTTATTAATTTATACGGATTGTTTTATTCAAGTTTATTTTTGTAAATGAAAATGTTCAACAATTTTATTTATAATCGTACCAATTCAATTTTATGTCTTCACTAATTTTTTTGTGATAAACGTACAGTTCTTAAATGTACAATTTGTACAATGTTACGGTTTCCCTTTTTAAATATGCGAAGCTGTTATAAGTAGATGTTGCCAGTCGGACTCCCGCACGAAGGGTAGGTATCGTACCTTTATCTACAATAAATATGCAAAATACGAAATATTTCAAGCGTCTACCTGTTGTTGTTATCAATATCAAGCAGAATAATTATTTAAAAATAAAATCATTAATAAAAAAAGTTGTTCATGGGGAATTGAACCTAGGTCTACCGCGTAAGAGTCTGGCATGTTTACCACTCAACCACCGAGATCTATTATAAGGACATGTCCATCGGTAGCTCCTCAATTACCCATTCTATTCCATTTTTAGTATTTGTTATCAATTTATACGGACTATTTTATTTGTTCATTTTTGTAAATAAATATTATTAATCCAGTGCTTCTGAGAGAGACTTTTTTGACAAGTTATTTTGACGTTTCTTTAAATTGAAAAAAAGATGAGTGACGAGTACTAAACGCGAATACTGATTGGTGGATTTCATATAAGTACATTCCAGGATGTACCTATATGAAATCATAATATACGTTCGGTTAACCGATAAGGCCTACATTTCCATTCTTTAAACTGTGCAGGAAATGGATAATATACATATGGGTGTAGAAAAGATGGATAATATTTATGCGGGTGTAGAAAAAACATTTTTCAATTTTTGATCCAGTGGTGTACATTAGGGGTGGGCAAAATAATCGATCTATCGAAAAATAATCGATTAATCGGGTGATCAATTAATTTAATCGGGTGATTGATTAATCGATATATATATATATATATTTTTTGGAACTTTAGTTCTTTACGCCAGGTTATGTTTGAGCGACCAGGGGTCGCGACGCAAAAGATCTGACCGTTACGCGTTACGTTACACTACGTTATGTTACGTTGCTTCGTTATGTGCCTTGCTTGCGTGCTTGTGCCTCCTTAGTCTCTTTCTCGTTTACGAAGCAGCGATTCATAATAATAAATATGCTCCTACCGGGATTCGAACCGGGCCGCCGCGTGCAATGCGAGCATTCTAACCACTGAACCACCGATGCTATATTGAAATTCTATGCAAAGCTGGTATTCGCAGTGCTGGTGATCTACTTGAATTTGTTCGGATAAATTTTTACTATTATTTCCATAATTTTTTTGCGCGATTAAGGGGTCTAGCTACTTTTCGAAATACAGGGTGTTGAAATTTTGAAAACTTGAATGTTTTAATTCGATAACTTTAAAATGGATGGATAAATTGATTTGACATTTGGCAGGTAGTTTTTAAATGTAAAAGGGCATATTTTGAAAGAAATTGTAGTTTGTGCAACTAGTGTGGATAAGATGACCATATCGCACGAGGACGAAGATGGAGCACGATGCCGTAGGCGGAGTGCCACGGAGTGCTCAATCGTTCAAGTGCGATATGGACAATCCACACGAGTCGAGCAGCATATTTTTTCTACTACCCACTTAGGAAAAAATCTAGAAAATAAAAATTTTTATAAACTGTAATATAACTTCAAATGAAAAATTTAACAATTCAATTTTATGTTTCCACTAATTTTGTGGTAAACGTACAGTTCTTGAATGTCCAATTTGTATAATGCTACGGTTTCCTTTTTTAAATATAACTGGCCTGTTGGCTCTGCCAGTAACAAAAACTTGAGAAAAAAAAAGTAGATGTTGCCAGTTGTACTCCCTCATGAAGGGTACCGTACCATTATCTATAATAATGAATATTCTGCTAAATATTTCAAACGTCTATCTGTTGTCGTTATTAATATCAAGCAGAATGATTATTTAAAAATAAAATTAACAATAAAAAAAAATTCCTCGCCGGGAGTCGAACCCGGGTATAACGCGTGAGAGTCTGGTGTGCTTACTACTCAACCACCAAAGAATATGCAAATTGTTTATCTATAACGTCAGGTGTGTTACATAACTTTTGCGTAACAGGAACTAAAGTTCCTACCGTGTGTCCCGCGACACGTTCTACCTTTTTTTTTTTTTTACAAAAAATATTTTTAATTTCTATTTGAATAAAAGTATATTAATATAACTATTTTTTTAGTTTTAAACTAGTAGGTACTGTACTATTTTAAATTTTAGGTAATATTAATTTGTGGGATTTCTGGTGCTTGTCGTAGACAAGAATTAAAAAACATTAAAATGGAGGATATTGAGGATCCAGGAAAATCAATAATTATTAATATTCCTGATACTAAAACTAAAATTTATAGGTCATTTGTTGTATCCGTCAGTTTTTATGACATTTGCAAGAAATACTTACAAATCCGTCAAAAAATACAAGATGCTAGTATTCGACAATTTTTGCTCAAATATCAAAAAGGTAAATGCGTAAGACAAGTGGTCGGTTTAAATAAAATAGGTGGTACACCTAAAGAAATAGCCAAGTATTTAAATTTAGAAAATCCAAGTGCATATACCGGACACTGCTACAGAAGATCTTCTGCTACCTTACTTGTAGATGCTGGGAGTGATTTAATTACCCTCAAAAGACATGGAGGCTGGAAATCTTCTACAGTGGCGGAGAGTTATGTCGACGACTCTCTTCTAAATAAAACTACTACGGCTAATAAAATTTTAAATATTGTTAATGATGAAGAACCACTGTATGAAGAATCGTATACTGATCAACCATCTACATCATATTCAGCCTCTTCGACAGGACCAACATCAAACATGATTTTACAAAAATCAGGAGCTCCCATAATTTTAAAAAATTGTGAAAATTTTACTATTAATATTAACACTAATTCTTAAGTAAAAATATTGTTCATAATATTAAGTAAAAATATTGGTCATAATATTTGAAGGTTGAAGCCGGTCAAGATTTGTACTAAAACATTAAAAGTAAAAACAATTTAACTTTCATTTCATGGTAGATATAAAGAGTTATGCTTGCAAATTGAGTTGCAAAAGATATCATGTGGTTTGAACAAAATTGTTTAATTCACTTCGTATATGACTGAAATATGTTTATATTGCACTTTTTCCATAAAATTAATAAGAAAAAAAATCAATTTCGTCGTAGATAAAGTATAGTACACAACTCGAGTGGTAAGGGCAATTACATGCTCGTAGAATTAGCAACTTGTTCTACTCGCACGTAATATGCCACTTACCACTCTAGATATGTAATATACTATTATATCTCCTCTTCCAAACATTTTAATTCCCTAATTATTCTGTTGAATTTTAATTCTTGAATTTCCATTATGCTTTTCATGATTTCAATACTTGAATTTCAATTATGATTCTAATAATAATAATACACGTATTTCCATTATGGAAAACATAATAGAAATTACCGATTTAAAATTATGAAAAACTGAATAGAAATTCAGGAATTATTGAGGTTGCCTATTCTGCAGTAATGCATTTACTATTCGATTTCAGGTACCTACTTGCATTAGATTAGTATAGGCAACCTCAATACATAATGGAAATTGAATTTTTATTATGTTTTTCATAATTTTTATTACTTATGTATTTCATAATTTCAAATCGGCAATTTATATTATGTTTTTCATAATGGACATTCCTGTATTATTATTATTATGAAAAAAATTATTTTAATTCATTAACAGAATAATTAGGGATTAAACATTTTTGAAAGAAGAGATATTTTTGTTTTTAAAACGATGTTATTAAATACCAAAACGGCACGCCATAGACATACATATTCCATCTGCATCCAATCCGATAAATATTAATATACTTGTCCTGGAGGTACAATCCACATTACTTCTGGCAAATAATGAATATTTCAGGTAATTCTGAAGCACTAGCTGTGAGAGAAGCTTTACACTGGTGTATCTGTATCTGTAAGAATTTGATGGGTGGGTGACCCCCACAGCACTTAGGCCACAATTGGCCCATTGTGCATCCTTCCGAGGCTTAGACTTCCTTCTGGCTCGTCATCCAGCCTACTTGTTTGAAGTAGGCGATAACGTCGCCGGAAGTAATCTCCCTCATGCTGGCTAGTGTTAGCCTGTACTCGCCGAATACGGAAAACCTAAATTGAGAGAGTGTCGGACATTCACAAAGAATGTGTTCGACAGTCTCATCTTCCTGTTCACATCCTCTACAGAGTAAAGTGTCAGACAGACCCAGTCTGTAGAGGTGTTTTTGTAGGTGGCAGTGACCGGTCAGAATACCCGTGGCTGTCCGAAGGTTCTGTCTGTTCATAGTCACGTATTTTTTGGCTACTTTGCTGTCCGAATACTGCAGCAGTTCCTTGGCAAGCCTGCAGCCTTCTGCATCGTCCCATCTACCCTTAAACTTATCAAGGGAGTGTTCTTTTATTAGGTCAGTCATAGCCGACGCCGACAGACCAATGAAAGTGCCAGGTCCCAAGAGTTTTTGAGAGGCTGCTTTCCTGGCTAGTGAGTCGGCAATGTGGTTACCTTTCGATTTACTGTGCCCCTTGATCCAGCCTAGAGTGACTTCGTTGTTGCTACAGGCTACACACTGATGTAGTTTGAATTCATTTCAAAACGTGGCCATCATGACGGATTCTAAATCTGTATTGCAAGCAATAGAGAGTTCTCCACCAAAATGTTTCAGGCAACATCTTATTTTTGAAATTAAGCGGTTGCTATATGACTTAAAAAATAGTGGGAAGAAAATTCATCTTATCTGAGCGAAAGAACATTGCGGGATAAATGGAAATGAAAGAGTGGACTACGAAGCAAAAGCGGCATGTACAGGGTTATTCATTATAAATTACCCACCCCCTATCATCGTTATTATTACTTCTAGAAAAAAAAGTCTTAGATGAAAGTTGTTTGGTTACAGCTGAATTTTCTTAATATTTTATCAAAAGTTCAGTAGCGCGCAAATTTAAGGGGATACAAAAAGTAATAGGTAGTCCTTTTTTAAAAGGGACACCCTGTATATTTTAACATTTTTGGAGTAGACTTTTTTTCTGATCTCAAAAATATATAATATGTTACACCTACCGTTTTTGAGTTATGGAATGTTGTAAATCTTAGTTTTAGTAATTACTGTAAATATGAAAAAGATAATTTATCAAAGTAAGCTATGAAAATGACAACTAATATGTTTGATAATTGACATTTTTCATATGAAGTAATTATAGTTGTCATTTTCATAGCTTACTTTGATAAAATATCTTTTTCATTTTTACAGTAATTACTAAAACTCAGATTTTCAACATTCCATAACTCAAAAAGGGTATACAAGGTAGGGGTAACATATTATATATTTTTGAGATCAGAAAAAGAAGACTATTCCAAAAATGTGAAAATATACAGGGTGTACCATTTAATAAAGAACTATTACTTTATGTATCCCCTTAAATAGGCACGCTACTGAATTTTTGATAAAATATTAAGAAAATTCAGCTGTAACCAAACAACTTCCATTTAAGACTTTTTTTCTAAGAGTAATAATAACGATAATAGGGGGTGGGTAATTTATAATGAATAACCCTATACTATCATTTTTGGACTTAAAAAATAGCCACAAAGAATTAGCCCACACACGTTGGAAAAACTATTATCAAAATATTGCAAAAACAAACAGCAATCAGTATTTCCATTTATATCCGCAACTCCCCAGTAAAAGTAACCTCTTAAATTTAGATTATAGCAAAAGACATCAGGAAATTCTCACACGTTTAAAAGTGAATCATGGACGTTTTCGGGCTCATCTACACAAAATAGGTATTTTCAACACACCTTTTTGTACTTGCGATAATATATCAATAGCTGATCTCAACCATATTTTTTGCATGGAGGATCGACTGACAGAAAGAAGATCGACTGACAGAGAGAACAGAACTTTATAATTCTCTCATAGCCTACAACTTTCCCATGCTTGTTAATTTATGTTCACTTCTGGCAAAAAACGAAAAGCTATTTTTGACCTACTTATACGGTTTGTTAATGATGCTAAACTGGAAATATAGACTTTTCCTTCAGATTAATATCTAAACTTTCTATACTCCCTGTAGTTAATGGACATAAAAATCAGAAAAAATTTAAGAATTTAAGTAAGGTAACTCTTATTTTTAGTTATCTTTCTTACCTGATACCTGCCCAGGTGCCCTTAGGATAGCTCCACAAACACACAGGTATTCAAAGCACACGAAATGCTACTGAGAACCTAACATTCATCTATTTGAAAATAAGTTATGTCTTATAGCTCTGGGCTCTTACTCTACTAGTAATGAAATAATTTTTTTCTACGACAACCTCGATAAATGTTCATTTTATTACCGTAACTTCAATCATAAACAAGCACATTTTGTACAGAATTCCATTTGTGCATCGGCTGCTAGACAACAAATGCGAAATGGATTATTTCGTGTTAGGTTTAGGTTCACTCTAAAATCACGACGACTACGGCTTGTCAAATTATGACGTCCAACGACAAATTGATGAAATGTCAGCAGATCGTTTCTGTCAAAGATTTATTTAGTAGGTAACGAGTAATTTCATCGTTGTTTTCTATGAATACATTTTTATAGGTTTCTATATCTTTGTACCTATTAGGAATAGCAATAAAGAAAATATTTACATATTTCTTCAATTTATATTTTGATTCTGATAGGAAGCCCATTAGCGGCGAATTCGGAGTAATGAAATATTATCAGTTTACTTCTTTCAACGTGTTTGCAATGTATACATGTATTAAACGTGAACATAGAAAACGTATAGTATGCAATTCGCAACAAAATAGCCATTTTGTGCTCATTGCATAATATACTATTGGTTCCTATCTGACAGAACGAAAATATTTGACAACTAGACAATCAATAATATTTTGAAGTAATTATTTGTTCACTCTCACAATATGTTTTGTATTGAAACATAAATAATTCACAATAATAATATGTATGTAGACGCAGAAATCGTTATTGCTGTTTTTCATTTAGAATCCATTGATCCTCCTGTCTTCAAATCTAGGGATTGGACAATACAAAACCGTCCAAATTGTTTGCCCTTAGGTCACGTGATCTGTATTGCCTAATTAAACTTTTATTAGCGACCTGACGGTGAGAAAACAAACTACTTAAATAGACGATTTCGAGGGTAGATTTTATAAATTTTTCCGTATGAGCTCATTCCCCTTATCTATAGTTTCCATGGTTTCAGCTGTATTGAATACTGCTTAACTAATGAGATATCAGGACAGATTGTCACAATTAATACAGTTACTAATTTCCATTCATAAATTATATTACGAAAGTCAACTACTTTAAACGATTAACACTCTTATTATCAAACGACATGATTTACAGCTTGTCCTAATCGAGCCATATCCACTGCTTGCTCATTGATGTAATTATTCGTCGCCTACTCTGTCAAATGTTATTTTATTGTCAGCGTACTATCCCGTTATAATCTGCTAATCCACTTATATCTTGGGTGAATTATTCCACTTTAGATAAGTTTATGTTACAGTGAAGGAATATTGACTTTTCACTAATTTTAGATAGGAAGTGCGCTTCAGTTCTGTAAACAAAGCTCAAAACTTAATTAAGAAATGTAGCATATTGGACTAAGTCGAAAGAGAAAATCGGTTTTATTAAAAGTTACCAATGTGTGAAATAGTATAGTTTGCACGAAGTCAATTGGACATGGACGGCGCAATTTCATTTAAATAATACAATCTTCCGCAAATCGCTAGGAAATTTTGATATTCCAGACTAAACATGCGGGTGGTAGGGTTTTTTTTTCGATTTTCCCATTCACACGACATGACTGTCTCTATTAAATTGCATGGTTGTCACTTGATATGTAATATGAGCGGCTATTTAGGTAAACTGAGGAATATGAGCGAAAATTTTGTTTGATTGCACAAACGTCAAAGTAGCAACATGGTTATTGAGCCTATAGTCGTACCATTTAGAAATCGCCATTTGTTCCAATTATAAAGGCCCAGCAACGGAGCATGCGAGTGTAGTAGTTTTTAACAAAAATCTTAGTAGAAAACGTATGATGCCATCATATAAAAGACATTGCGTAGTACCATTTTGATATGTTTTGGATACGCAAATGCTGTTCATTAATTTGTTATAACCGTTTATATGAAAAGAAACCTTTTTTTAAGTTTTTTTTATATACCATATAACGTACGGAAGTAATTCCAATGGTATGAATGAATAAATTGTAGATATACAGGGTTGGGCAAAATGAGCGGAACACCTGATTTATGGCTTAATTATGGCATTTACGAAAATTTGACCTAAATAAAAGTTTTTGCAGATTTTATGTTCTATTTAGTGGTGTTTGCAGATTTTCCGTTTATATCATATTTTTCAAGATATGACGTCATCGGATAATATTTTAAATGCATCACCCTGTATTTATATTTTTTTTCGAGTAGATATGATTTTTCTGAATTTACCAATACACGGTTTAGTGGGTCTATGACTTACGGTTTCATAAGAAAAAAATAATATTCAATAGTAAACTACAATTTTAATATCCTAAGTTATTATCGCAGTAGGCTAAAAACTGTTTATCTACTTTGACAGTAATGTCAAATCATTTCTAATTTCTGTCATCGTAAAAAAGTACAGTTTGTTAAGTTGTTTTATCACATTCATTTCTAACACATTTCATTTTACAAATTATTTATTAATAATGTCTGAACTAAGTGAACGTGAGAGAATTACTTTATTGATGATTGTTGGTTTTGGAGATAGAAAGAGATCTTTACAAGAAGCCGCCGACTTGTTTAATGCTACATTTCCTGAGAGAATTTCTCAAATTTCAAAGTCAACAGTCTCTCGAAATTTAAGCAAATTTAACGAAACTGGCAGTGTAAAAAATATTCCAGGTTGTGGACGAAAAAGAACAGCTACAAATGAAGATAATGAACTTAATATAATTTTAAGTGTACTTGAAGAACCTAAAACTTCAACATCAAAACTTGCATTAAATCACGATATTAGTGAGAGGTCTGTAAGAAGAATATTGAAACGAAATAAATTTCATCCTTATAAAGTGCACCTACACCAAGCATTAAATGAAGATGATCCTGATAAACGAATGCAGTTTTGTGAAGAAATGATGAATATAATTGATGTGAATAATATGTTTATGAACAACATTGTGTTTTCCGACGAAGCAACATTTTGCCTAAACGGTTTCGTAAATCGACATAATAGCCGGTATTGGTCGGATGTTAATCCACACTGGATGGAAGAAGGTCACACACAATATCAACAAAAGCTGAACGTTTGGTGTGGAATAGTTAGAGGAAGAATAATTGGACCTTTTTTTATCAACGACATATTAAATGGTGATCGATATTTACAACTTTTACGTGAGCAGTTAGTTCCAGAATTAATTCGTTTATTTCCCAATCGTGCTAACCAGTTACAGTTGTCAGAAGACATTTGGTTCCAGCAAGATGGTGCTCCACCTCATTATGCTGCTAGGGTTAGGGAATACCTCAACACAGTATTTCCGCAGAGATGGGTGGGCCGAAGAGGATATGTTGAGTGGCCGGCGAGGTCACCGGATTTATCTCCACTGGACTTTTTTCTTTGGGGGCATTTGAAGTCTATAATTTATAAGGATCTACCTCAATTTCTCCAAGAACTAGAAGATCGAATCAGAGCTGCGGTTCAAAATATAACGCCTGAAATTATTCAAAATTCGCTTAGGTCATTTGTTGACAGATTAGGATACTGTCAGGTAGCCGAAGGCTTTCAATTTGAACACCTACTGTAAATAAATGTGGAATTTTCAATTATCGTTAACTTTGTATTATATAAATGTTTACTATTAAATATTATTTTTTTCTTATGAAACCGTAAGTCATAGACCCACTAAACCTTGTATTGGTAAATTCAGAAAAACCATATCTACTCGAAAAAAAATATAAATACAGGGTGATGCATTTAAAATATTATCCGATGACGTCATATCTTGAAAAATATGATATAAACGGAAAATCTGCAAACACCACTAAATATAACATAAAATCTACAAAAACTTTTATTTAGGTCAAATTTTCGTAAATGCCATAATTAAGCCATAAATCAGGTGTTCCGCTCATTTTTGTATATTTTTTTTTTCATTAAAAATTAACGTGCTCGGCTACTATGGCCACTTGCACAAAAACGATTACATTGCTATATGAAGTACAATAAGATTAAATATATATAAAGTTTTGATTAAATTTTCTTGTAAAGCTGCACATCTTTGAGAAATTGTAGTATGTTGTTAATTTGCTCAGGATTATTTAGCATATATCGTAGGCTTGATGAGAGGTGATAATGTTGTCTCCGGGCTGAGAATTGGTGACAATCAGACAGAATGTGTTCTATTGTCAAATGCGTTTTACAGACTTGACAAAAGGTTCGGTTGCTGGATGTCATTAGGTATCCATGCGTTAACTTCGAATGTCCGATGCGTAGTCTACTTATTATGACCAGATCTCGCCTTGAAAGTACTGTAGGAGCAGGAAGAGGGCTATTGATTGACGGTTGTATTTCGTGTAAAAATGAACGGTTTGTATCCCAGTGCTGTTGCCATATAATTTTCGTTCGTGTTTTGATGTGGGCCTTCAAGTCGTTACATATTTGGATATTGTCAGTAATTTCAGTGGATGTTGAGGCAATTTCAGCGTAATGATCAACGAGTTCATTGCCTGCTATACCAATGTGTGATGGTAGCCAAATTATAGTAACTGATATATTTTGGGAAGTGTTAAGTTGGTGGTATGAATCTTGGACGTTTTAGGCAATTGGGTGTTGGGTAAATATATTTTGGATAGTCTGGATTGAGGCTAGTGAGTCTGTGCATATAGCTACATGCTTGTTTGTTGAAGTGATGTGTTTAAGGGCTTGAAGTATGCTAAATAATTCGCCAGTATGAACGCTGCATAAAAGAGGGATGAGGGAGGAATGAATATGAGAATGGGACGTTGTAACAGAGCAGCCTACTCCTGTTTCATTTTTTGAGGCATCAGTATAATATAGAACTAGATCGATATAATTATATTATATAATATAATTAATATAATAATTACGATCCAAATTTAATTGACAACATCATAAATAAAAAGATACGAAAACATACTCTAGAACAAGTATTTCCTTCTGATGGAAACAAAAATAACCAATTTAAAAGCTTAACTTACTTTGGAATTTAAACCCCAAATGAACAATTAATTTAAGCGCACAAAAAAAAATTTAAATAGATGACGATGATCGAATATCAAACTAAACTGAGCAATTTTACCAAATGATCTGACAACGTCTAGAAATTTTGCCAACCCGAAGACTGTAAATTACCCTATCCATCAAGTTTTAATTGCATTTTCGGTTGGTTAATTTATATTTATTTTGATAAGCAGGAAAATGATTAAAAATTACCTAATCGTTTTTTATCGAGTTAAATTAAGTTGGTTACAGAATAACAGTACAAATGGGGTGGGAGTAGGGAAAAGATCTCATTAACAACCATATATGTAATACTGTCATTACTAACGTCATTGAAGATTGGAAAGTGTCATATTACACACCTTTACTTCCCGCCCTCACTTTCCCGCCCTCTAAAGTAATGTGATCGTTACCTAATATTATCTATTTCAGATGAATATTTTTTATATTTTAAATATAACACATTGATAAATATTTAAATACCTATTTCTGGAGCGGTACAATCTATCAATTCTTCATCGGATGACTTTTTTCTCAATTTATTATTCGCGAACTTAATATCCATCGGACTTCATCTGACATTTATTTATATTGGTGACAGTTGTCAAATATATTTTAGGTGTGTTTAGAGCTGAACAAAGATTTATTAATTTTTATCGGGATATGATAGTTATAAACAAACCTCGCTAGGAAGTTTCATTTCTGTCTAGAGTTAATAGCTAACTTATCTCTCGACAGTAATGAAACTCTTCCCACCTCGGTGTGTAATACAATTTTCCACTTCTAGCTGTGAATTTGACAATTATTGTTATTGCCTCTTCTAGCCAACTGAGAAGTTGAATTTCTCTATTAGTGGTTAATAATTTTCTAGATCGATAATGGACAAATTCGAATATTTTGAGAATTCAGGGATAGTAGTTCAACAATAACTTGTGCAACATAATTTTATATACCCAGGAGATTGTCTTTAGCATATTTGCTGCTTGAGATTACCTATCAAGATAAAATTATTTGAATAAAAATGACATTAGTTTTTAATTCGTGCTCAACCAAAAATGATTGATGACATAACGAGTACGTTCATGATATATCGAAAACTGTCAGTGTACTTGCCAGTCAGACGACGGGGTAAACGTTTCTAGTGGTGCGTTTGTGAATTATTTTGAATTTTTGTCTTAAATTTGACTAGTAGTGGAAAAAATAGTATATACACCACGGTGTTGAAGATGTATAAACCTCGCACCTTATAATCTTGGTACTCGGTCAATAATAATAGTCTTCATCACCTTGGTGTATAATATACTATTATGCTGATGTATTATTTTTGTTGAATTTTTT
>CAJUYI010001025.1:0-21779 GCA_910591695.1 Galerucella pusilla | reverse complement strand
GACATGCTTTAACAGCAAACTCTTTTTGAAACAATTATGATGCCTACAAACTGCGCTAGACTGACTACTTTTTGGAACTTCAGTTCTTTACGTCAGGTTATGTTTGAGCGACCGGGGGTCGCGACGCAAAAGATCTGACCGTTACGCGTTACGTTACGCTACGTTATGTCACGTTGCTTCGTTATGTGCCTTGCTTGCGTGCTTGTGCTCTCTCCTTAGTCTTTCTCTCGTTTACGAAGCAGCGATTCATATGCTCCGGCCGGGATTCGAACCCGCCCGCGTGGAAGGCGAGCATTCTACCACTGAACCACCGACGCTATATTAAAATTCTATGCAAAGCTGGTATTCGCAGTGCTGGTGATCTACTTGAATTTGTTCGGATAAATTTTTACTATTATTTCTATAAATTTTTTGCGCGATTGATCTTTTTTGTTTATTTACAGCATCGGTTGTCAAAATGACATGAGGATTAAGGGGTCTAGCACATTTACTTTTCGAAATACAGGGTGTTGAAATTTTGAAAACTTGAATGTTTCAATTCGATAACTTTAAAATGGATGAATAAATTGATTCGACATTTGGCAGGTTGTTTTTAAATGTAAAAGGGCATATTTTGATAGAAATAGTAGGTAGTTTGTGCAACTAGTGTGGATATGATGGCCATATCGCACGAGGACAAAGTTTGAGCACGATGCCGTAGGCGGAGTGCTCAATCGTTCAAGCGCGATATGGACAATCCACACGAGTCGAACAGCATATTTTTTCGACCACCCACTTAAAAAAAAATGTAGAAAATAAAAATTCTTATAAACTGTAATATAACCACAGATTATAAAGAGAACAGATACGAATCCCGGTAAAACATCAAAGGATTTTCAATTCCATATTCAATGACCTTAGACCTTTAACTCGGTATGGCCGCGATGTTGCCAGCTTAAAATATTTTCTGAATATCTTACCAAATTGCAGTGTTGACTCTGGGACAAATAACAATTTCTAGTGCCGGATCTAGTTTTTTTTGGAAGTTTCCACTAAATCTTTAAAACTGCGTCCTGAATTTAAACAATAACCATAATCGAATATATATTTATGTATTTATTAAATACCTATATGTACGTTCCTATGATTTGTTATAAATAGGTAGTCATTACTCTTGGGAGATTAATTAATAAATACATTTTTAGATACCTAACACAAATAATTACAAAAATCAACCAAATTTTAAAGTACAAATAATTCTTAATTTATTTATTATCAAAGGGAATACAATATACTTACACCTATGCAATAATTACTATGCTAATTATTTGTAGCACCATATAAAAAACTAACTAATCACTAAATCATGATTTTATGGAGGAGTAGACTTAAGCATTCATTCAATTATATTTTTCACTGAGCCCAAAAAAAACTATTAACGATATGAGTATTCAATCAACAATTGATAAGTGAATAAGTAAACTTACACTCGCAGCATGGTGGAAACACCGATATCTGTCATGAATTTGTTGGTAGACTTGTGATTGTCACAGCTGTCTGTATAATTGAGTAAAGATTCAAAGTGAGCACGATTTAAACATGACATTCCATTTTTTATTGAGAAGAAGTACGTTTTCCAAGTAGATGGTCCGAAAATTCAGTTAAACGAAAACTCCATAAAACTGAGGATCTGCTGTGAATAATTAGATTGTTTTTAGTGGTTTTCCAAAGTATGGAATCCGAAGATTCCCCTTTGTCTGGGTCATTAATTGAAAAAAAAGGCACTACAAGCTGCAAAAGAATTGAAGTGAGACACTTTTGAAGCATCAAATGGATGTTTGAGAAAGTTTTGTAATACACAATATGTTTAAGTCTGTTTATGGTGAGTCTGCACACATAAGTTTACAAGAGGTTAAAAACTGGAAAATCAATCAATCCTCGTCGCCTTATATTCTTGTTGTATAAATAATTATTGTTTTCTAATTTATCATTTTTTAGTCAACAGTCTACTTCAGTTTGAAAACAAAGAATGCCTTAATTGTCAGTCGACATTAGTGTAAATATAAAAAGAATCCTCTTTTTTTGTGAACTGTTTTTTTAAAATCAGGATCTGGAATTTTTAAAACTCAATTATTTTTGAGTATCCTTATTCCAGAAGCAAATGGCTCTCTGGCGAATACGCTCTTTTAAATATCCATCCCTTTATTATCCTCTCTGGATATCCCGTTATTTTTCACTTATCCATTATTTCAATATTTTAATTAAATAAAAATATTCAAGTTATACAACAATACTTTGAATTCAAGTGATCATATGAAAAATATTGGTATGATTTAATATTACAAACTAAGTCAGAACAAATCACATTATTGACCTTATTAGTGAAACTTATAAAAATATTATCTAGAAGGTATTGGGTCGCTGGCTCTTGATGCGTATCATACTCGTCAGTGACATAAACAGTACTGAATTCTTTAAATCCAGTCCAGAATATTACGATCTGAGTTTTCCGGTTGCATTTTTAACAAGCCCTTTAGTGAAGCCTTCGAAATTCCTCTCCACCTCCGACGGACTTACCTTAGCCTTCCTGTGACTATAAAAAGGAGAAAAGAACAGATCATCCACTTTATTAAATAAACAAGAGATCCCTTTACCTTGTAAATATACAGTTTGGAAACCACTTAAGGAATGAAATTCTTTGTAATTATTTTAGGAAATTATAAAAAATGCCGAGACACGTCAACTTTTGAATTGAGTTGTGCGTTATGTAAACATAAATTTAAATGTACAGGGTGATTCACGCAAGTATGCCATAGTCGGTGTTTTTTTTAAGTAAACACCCTGTATATTTGCATATTTTTTAAATCCTCTTAATAAACCGACTCCAACAAACTAAATGATGTATGGTCAATTATGAATTATACAGGGTGAAATTTTAAAATGAATAATTTATCACACTTGAAATATTGGTACTTTTTTAAATTAGCGAAATATGATTTATCAAAAATCTAAACTAACTAATTATTAGACGCATTTGTATATCAAACAAAACCTGCTACGCCCATGAGTTGTTTTATCATTATTACCTAAAAACTGCCTAAAAACGCCAATAATTAGACAGAATCGGTAAATAACAAATAATGTGGATTGTTTTCCATTCTGTCAATTGTTGATGTGTTGACAGTTTATACTGAAAAAGTAAAATCTTTGTCAAACACTCTTTCCTTGTCGACATAACAATGAAATATTTAACTGAGACTCACCGAATTGAGATTTTAATGATGATCGGGTACGGGGATAACAGCAGAAGTCAAGTTGAAGTGGCAAACTTATTTAATCACAGGTATCCCGAATTGCCTAATATTTCACAAAGTACTGTGTCTGAAATTCAAGCACAATTCAGAGAACTTGGACATGTCAAACCATTGAAAAGAAAACCACACTTTGTTGAAGATTATGTGAAAGTGGATATTTTGTTAAGTGTCAAAGAGAATCCAACTTCAAGTACACGTCAAATTGCCCGTGAAAATAATGTTAGTCATACAACTGTTCTAAGATGTCTTCATAAAGAAAAACTTCATCCCTACTAATTAATTTTGTGCGGGAGTTAACAGAGGATGATCCAGATCGTAGAATGGATTTCTGCGAAAGATTGATGAAGAAATGAGATAGCTCTTGGTACCATTCTTTTTTCTGACGAATCAACATTCACATTGAATGGAGAGGTAAACCGACAGAACTGTAGATATTGGTCAGCAGAGAATCCTAATTGGATGCGTAAAACACATACTCAGTACTCTCAAAAGGTGAACGTTTGGGCCGGTATCATAGGCGACCATATTATTGGTCCTATATTCATAGATGGAAATTTGACAGCTGAAAATACTTGAATATGCTTAGAAATGAAGTTATACCTGCGTCGGCAAACTTATATCCCAACGCAATAGATCCTAGCTTACCGAATGAAAATGTTTGGTTACAGCAAGAGGGGGCAACACCCCATTATGCTTTAATAGTAAGAACTTATTTTGATCAAATCTTTCCCAATAAATGGATTGGAGGAAGAGGTACCTACTATTGAGTGGCCAGCTAGATTGGCAGATCTTACGCCGATAGATTTTTTTGTGTGGGGTTATCTCAAGAACAAAGTATATGCAACACAACCAACTAGCATTGTAGACCACAAAAACAGGATAACTACAGAAATACGGAATATTTCACCTCAAACTTTAAACAAAGTTAAGGAGGAGTTCTATAGGAAACTGTGCTATTGCCAACAACTAGGTGGAGAACATTTTGAGCATTTATTTTAATGTATTAAAATCAAATACATCAGGTATTTTATTTGTGTTTATTAACTGTAAAAATAAAAATTTGACCCTGTATAATTCATAATTGACCATACATTAATCAGTTTGATGGAATCGGTTCATTAGGAGTATTTCAAAAATATGCAAATATACAGGGTGTTTCATTAAAAAAAACAACACTGACTATGGTTTACTTGCGTGAATCACCCTGTACATTTACATTTATGTTTACATAACGCACAACTCAATTCAAAAATTGACATGTCTCGGCATTTTTCATAATTTTCTGAAATAATGACATAAAGAATTTTATTCCATAAGTGGTTTCCACACTTTATGTATCCCTCCCACAATTTCTTAATTTATTTCCTCCTCTCCTCCATGGATTATAACATTACCAATATGTGATACATCGTTGACAAGTTTTGATAATAACGAAGGAAACCATACCATGAGAAAATATCCTATTAACAAGATTATTTTTTTCACTTGTCAAAATCTGACATTTTGGTGGTTTTATCCAATAGCAATACATTATTCTAGCCAATCATTCGGGATTATACTGATAATTCTTCTTCCTCATCGATAAAACCTTGTTTACATTGAAACGTCAAAATTTTACTTGGCATTTGTCATTATTGACAACTAATAATAATAGTGCTTCGAAGTTTATTGAAAAATGAACAGAAACCGATTCAGTGCCATCTCCCAAGAGAATGTTGAACATTTGATACCTACATTTAAATACATTTTAAATTGTTGAAAAAAATAATCTTCCCAAATACAACTCGCTCTTCAAATTTTATCACATAATTTTTTATTTTCATCACTCAAACTTGTTTATTTGTGTCAAAAACATTCAAACAAACCGAATTTAGATAAAATCCCTCGTCCTAGCGGACTCGTGATTTTATCAATCGGTTTGTTTTCATATTTTTGCCAAATAAACAGGTTTTCGTGGAAAAGAAAAAAATATCGATAAAATTTGAAGCACTCGTGGTATTACCTTTGATAATTTTTTACTCAATCTATTAACAAATCAAATTACTTAATTCTAAGTCATGTGTCAAATTTCATCCAATCACCTCTGTATTACAGCGATAATACCCTACATGTGGTGTTTTCAGTTTTGTGTTTTTTTTCTATTAAAAATTAATTAAACGTCAAACTGGATTAAAAATGTCGCGAAGATTTGGTATTGCATCTAACGATTCAATTAATTTACCAATTGTACTTTTCACAACTGTAGTTTTAAATAAAAATGAATAATATTTGATTAAAACTAATGAAGTTTGTATTGGAAATTATTAAACGTCAGGAACTATCCCATTTATACAATTCAGGAGGAGGAGTTATACATTAATTATAGCTACCTTCCGAGCTACCATCACACAAAGGAATAGACGGAAATGTGCAAGCTGATGCAGCAGCCAAATCTATGACACCGAAGTCACGAAAGCTACGATTTCAGACCTAGATACTTAAGGCATCGGTTAACAGCACACGGCGACACCAGTGGTCCTAATCTCACGATAAAAGAAGTGGAGAGAACAGCCGTGGAGTGCCGTTCCAGGAACTAGGAAAGAACAAGTTATCTTCGAATCACAGGTCACTCTCGGTTTTCCCGTGAACACTTAACGTCGCAGTCCTAACAATCACGCTGTAGTTTGTCAATGCCCTTTAACAGTTATACATGTATTAATAGACTGTTCAATGTGTATCATTTGCGCACGGAGAAAAATAAAATATGGAGAACTTGTTAGCTTATCTACGTGCCATTCAGTTTCTCCTCAAAATTTAAAAACTAACTATTAAGATTGTTTGTGTCTTCCCACCTTTAGTACTACTTGGTAATTATTCATTTAACGATGGAATAAAACAATTTGATTTGCTTAAACCTTCATTCTATTATTTGAACTAAGTTCAATACATATTCGTGATGCGTATCGCTAACACAGTAGCTTTCTCAAACGAATTATGTATTTTCATAACATTGAGGCCCGGTTTATAAATAGCCAATATTATCCATCAGTTAAGTATCCGTCAGATAAAAGTAACTAGCAGATATAGTTCCAGTTTGTTTGGAAGCGGTTTATCAACTCGATTTTATTCTCTAGTTTGTTAACTGACAGATAATGAAAGTTGGCAATGCTGACGAATGAATGTAAGCAATCTCATTGGTTGTTACAAGAACAAGGTCATGTCACATCAGTTGATATTTTTGTTAGGTTATTGGTGAATGTTTATCCAATGGTTTATGTGTCTTTATTTTTCTTCCTTGAAGAGTTTTTGGTTGTTGATAAATATGAATTTTCTTAATGATTATATTCTGGATTGCGACGAAGATATTGTGCAAGTACTTGTGTATGGAAGAAGGCCTTATACAGTTAGGGAAAGAGTAGACAACTTCGAAAAGTGGGATGACCAGAATTTTCATGCAAGATTAAAGATGACAATATTAGAACTGATTGAGGATTCATTTGAGTGTCGAACTGATATGTACGTGATCCAAGCCTCCTCTTTTGATTTCCAGGTTGTCCCATCCGTTTTTTCATTTTTTTTTTCATATTTATGTTTATTTGCAATTTTTAAAAGCAAATTTCGCTCCTCTGCTGTGAAATTGCATCCTCCCTTTTAAGTAGTACTAGTACTTTCAATTTTTTACTTTGCTCAAGTAAATTTGACACAACACCACAACGGAATCAAAACAAAAAAGTAAGGTTATGTAATAGACCTTAACCATGCCTTAACCTTCAGATATCGACCTATCCGCCAGTTTAAACTGACTGATAAATATTTGACATTTTATCTGCCAGATAAAGTTATCCTGTTGTTGATAAACCGAAATTTCCAAAATAACTGGTAGTTAAGCATTAACTGACGGATAAATTGCTATTGATAAACCGGTCCTCAGTAGCGCTAACAACCTAAAGGGTTGATGCGCTTTATTTTCATTGGTTAAAAAAAATTGAATGAAATGTTGTATACAATTCAAATGACTTTTTCTGTTCTCCTGATTTAAGATATAATACAGTGTTCCGTGAAACGAAATTCCATGAATTTTCACCGATTTAAGTGTTGTCCACTCCTTGGTAATGGAATGCTAGAGAAGAATTTCATTAAATGCAGCTTCTAGATATATCTTGGAGTCGAGCGAAAATACATTAATTTTTTTGGAGCATTCCGTGTTGTTGTGGAATGTAGGTAGAGTAGTTATATCGAAGAAAATGTGCCAGGGCACATTTTTACATCATTTCAACAAAATTTTTGAGAGATAAATAAAATTTCACTGCTTATTGTTAAACATAGATAAATAGAATATATAATAAATAGAATATATAATAAATAGAATATATAATAAATAGAATATATATACAGCTATACAATTCAGGAGCAGTCGTACAGTTACTATGGGTACCTTCACATACAGGAATAGAGGGAAATGAGCGAGCTGATGCAGCAGCCAAAACTGCAATTCAGACTCCTAGTGCCATCGAAGTCACGAGAGCTATGATGACAGACATGAAAATATTTATCAAGACATCGGTTAATAACACTTGGCAACACCAGTGGTCTCAATCTAACGATAAACTTAGGGAAGTGAAAAGAACAGTTAAACCGTGGAAGGCCGTTCCAGAAACCAGGAAAGAACAAGTTATTCTGACCCGTCTAAGAATAGGTCACACCCGATTTTCCCATGAACACTTAATGACTAAATCTGAACAACCCCGCTGTACAGTGTGTCAATGCCCTTTAACAGTCAGGCATGTATTAATAGATTGTCCGCAGTATTCACAGCAAAGAATTGCATTTAACATTCCACCTACTATGTATCACTTGCTGGGAGAAAAGTACAATATGGAGAACTTGGTAGCTTATCTACGTGCTATTCAGTTTCTACACAAAGTTTAATTTATTACCATAATTGTTTTTTTATATATATCTTTACTGTAGTAGTACTTAATATTTAATTATTTATTGTTCATTTGGTAGCGCTAATAACCTAAAGGGTTGATGCGCTTCATTTTTCTTGTTCAATTTATTCCCAAGATACATGGCGTTTTTTTAACAAAAGGAAGGACTACTGAGTTCTTTGTGGATGTACAAGAGAAGAATTCTGTGACGTGACTAATAAAAACTCAGTGTAAGAACAAGATAGATTAAAATTGTTTAAAATTAAATATGGGCAAGTTGTGCATCGTTGAAAAGTATTTCAATAGTAGTTGTTATTGCAGCTGATTTAAAACGAGAACGTGAATTAAATTTGAGGAAACCAAAGTGTTTCCAGTTTCCAAAGGTGATTGAAAATATTCGGAGAGAAATACAATCTTAAAATTAAATGCTGAAGAAAAGTGTTGTTGTGAAAACATATCATATTTCACTAAACAATTACAATTTTCGATATTTTTTAAGACAAGGACAAACACGAACTTCTAGCTCACAACATTTTTCATTTCTGCTCCTTAGCCTCCCTTACCTCACATGATGTCAAATGAGGTAGCAACTGATAACATACCAAGAGCTCGAATTGTATGAACGTATGATTGGCTGCTATTTTTCTGCACTCTTATATTTTTGGTATTGGATTTAATTTGGCGCCCCATACCATGACCAGTCTCCTCCCCCCTCGTATCTTTTGAACGGCTACACTTATTTCAATAAAATTTGGAGGGTGAAAATAAAGTGTTGTAAACTTCTCTACGAACAGGTGACGTGATAGATGACGTCACAGTGCCACTCTGGACAATAATTTTAAATAGAACCTTATGGCAAGTGATATCTCGTTTGGAAGGCATTGACTACATAGCCATATTAATTTTGTTTGGGTTTTAACTAATTTTGACGGATAAATTAAATAAATACCAAAATTATTATTCCACCATTTCTAAGTCCGCCTCTGGCTAGTTGTCCAAAATATTGACGTTCTCAATTCAATAGTATTTGTTGCATTGCAAAGTTTTTTTAAATTGCCTAAATATTTAATTTTATTATTGTTTAACGAGACGTTTAAGAGTTTACATAGGCAAAATGGTACGTACTCAAGCCGACAAAGTAGCAGCTATCTTAATAATTGGTGAATCTAGAAAGAATCTCCATGAAGCGGAACGTTCATTTAATGAGAGATACCCAGATCGCCCTATCTCGAAAACTTATTTGAAGGAGCTTCTTCACAAGTTTGAAGCAACAGGTAGTGTTCAAGATGCCAAACGATCTGGTCGACCAACATTTAGTGATGATAAAAAAATTGAAGTTGCTGAAATGGTAGTAAACCCATACACATACTTCCTCTTCGACTAAATTTGCGTCTATCTATGAATTAAGTAAAAGTACAGTACTGAGAGTGTTGGCTAAAAATAAATTTCATCCATACAAGTTAAAAATGGTGCACCACCTTTCGGATGACGACCGCGACAGAAGACTCGAATTCTGTGAATGTATGACAAATAAAATTAGTCAAAACCCACATTACACAAAAACAATTTGTTTTAGTGACGAAAGAACTTTTTCCTCAATGGAAATGTGAATACACAAAATATAAGGTATTGGAGTGACACAAATCCTCACACCTTTCGTGAACCCAATATCTAGAAAAAGTCAATGTTTGGGCAGGTATTTTGGGAAACCACATAGTTGGTCCTGTTTTCCTAAATTCAAATTTAAGCGGTGAAGTGTATCTGGAGATGTTACATAATAAAATTGAGCCGTTAATTCTTGAAATTCTGGAAATAACATTTCAACAAGATGGTGCTCCTGCACATTATGGTGCAGTAAGACGTTACCTGGATGAAGAATATCGAGGTAGATGATCGGCCGGCGAGGTCCTATAGAATGGCCACCTCGGTCACCAGATCTGACACCATTAGATTTTTGTTTATGAGGGTACTTGAAATCCAAGGCTCATACTACGGCACCAGATAGCATTGGCGTTTTGAGAGAAAGAATTTTTGAAGAATGCAATGCAATTTCAGCTGACACATTCGAACGAGTACGACAAGAGTTTACTAATAGGCTGTATTACTGTCAGGAAGTAGACGAAGCACATTCCGAACACTTGCTACAAGAATCCATTGTTGATATTTGATTAATTAAATTTAAAAAAATGATTTCAATAATTTTGGTATTCATTCAATTCATTCGTCAATTTTTTTTTATTGGTGCACATTGAAATAAAATAAATACTGGTCGATAACTACTACAACAACAAGAAATGGAAATCATGAATGTAATTAAGAACTAAATGTCAAATGTTTGAATTTGTGATGTATATGATGTATACCTTGCGTTGTCATGGAAATGAGAAAAGCATAAACTAATTTGTATTTTGATGGAAGTTCAACGTTATTGAGTTCTGTGAATGTCAATAGTATTAATTTAAATACCATTTCCTAAGATTTGAAAAATCGAAATATTAATATTTCAAACAATACCAACGGCACTTTCCATTTTAATTCATAAATTTGACATAGTTAAATATTGTTCGAATGAAAGCTTTGACGTTACAAACTACTCCTGTCAGATTTATAATTGTTTACTTAATACATTAACCAATCAAATTACTTAATTTTAAGTCATGTGTCAAATTTCATCCAATCACCGCTGTATTACAGCGATAATTTTTTACTGAATATAGTAACCAATCAAATTACTTAATTTCAAGTCATGTGTAAAATTTCATCCAATCACCGCTGTATTACAGCGATAATACCATACATGTGGTGTTTTCAGTTTAGTGTTTATGTTTTATTAAAAATTAATCAAACGTCAAACTGACAACTGGATTAAAAATGTCGGAAAGATTTGGTATTGCATCTAACGATTCAATTAATTTACCAATTGTACTTTTCACGACTGTAGTTTTAAATAAAAATGAATCATTTTTGATTAAAACTAATAAAGTTTGTATTGAAAAGTATTAAGCGTCAGATTGACAATCAATTTTTTGATATCTACAAAGTGAAAAATTATCTTATCGAATACTCCTCGGGTCTTGATAAATACTCAAAATTTTGTCGTAGAGAATCCTTCAAGCGTGTTGCTCAAAGATAATAGCCCTCGGCCTGCGGCCTTGGGCTATTATCAAGCAACACGCTTTCAGCATTATCTATGACAAAATTATCTCGGTATTATCAAGACCCTAGGGGTATTACTACTGATAATACCCTACATGTGGTGTTTTAATCTCACGAGTGGTCGATGTCCACGAGTGGGATTTTCTTATAGCAATAAAGACGAGTGTTAATCTAGTTAAAATTATTATTACGAATGTAATTCGGCGTGATTATTTTTTAAGCTAATTAACAAAATGCAAATACCTATGTAAGTATCTTTATTGAACAGGTCAACTGACAGCAATTTTTTAATGTCAAATATAAATGACACTGAAAAATGTCAGGTACCCAATGGCTTACGCATTCATTCAAACGAAATTCCAATCAAACAGGGTGAAAAAATTATCGCTACTAGCAAATTATCAGTGTAGTTTGGATGCCATTGGTGTATTTGAATTTTTTCTCTCATCACGATTGTCTGACAGGATCGTTTTAAAAATAATCATGCCATTGAATTAGCATTCGTATATTTTCAAATGATTCGATTTTTGTCACATTCGAAATTGTATAATTGGTGATGATGATGAAGTACAAAAAATGTCATTGTTTTAGCATATACCACCTGGTCTATTTCTGTAAAACAACTTTTGTAGGAACGAGCGAGATATTTTCCAAGAGTTAATTTTAAGACTGTTACTGTAACAGACTATTTATTATCAGTGACTATAAAATATTATTGCTATAGTCACTGCTATTATGCTTTAGGTACAACATAGATATCGTTGCTTAGAATGCGGTTAAGTAAAATTGATATAATTTGAAGTAGATTGATTGTGGGATTTTGAATACCTAGCAAACTGCTATGTCTATGTTATTGGAATTGTTAATAGAATATATGATCAACTTTTTTTGGCAAAAGGCGGATTTGCTTCAGTAATTCCCGAGATATCAGCTCAAGAGCCCTAACATAAATAGATACAACTACTCATTTTCGTGAAAAATTGTTTCAAAGCTTCGAATACTATCCCAGGAAGGGATTTATTTTCAAATACTTGTTTAATTAATGGACTCTAGTGCAGACTTGTTATTTTATCTAATAGGAAATATGGAATAGAGAAGCTACATTTTGCGTTGACATTTTTTTTGTCACTCGCAGATTGATTGGCATCGATAATAATCATTTAATTTTTTTTTATATCTGCGATTAACTCCGAACGACGAGCGGTTTGCCATTTTCTGTTCCAATCATTAAGAGTATATGAGTAGATTTACTGTAAATTGTAGACGATGCTGTTTAAAACCCGTACCCAAACATCTGATGGTAGACACGTTCACTTCATGTTGTATCATTGGTTGACAGTTTAACAGTACGCGATCTGCGTGTGAGGTGAGTGAGGTTAAAAAATAGAAATATAAACAATTTTGTGATTAAGAAATCCATTTTTGTCGTGGTATTTTAAAATATCGAAATTTGTGATGATTTGGTGGTGTCTTGCCAAAAACATTTCTCTTTGGCATGGACTAAGCATATGCACAGTAATAATCAGTATAACTAGTCTTTCAAAGAAAAAAGTGAGTATGTATGTATGTATGTATGTGTGATTTTTGGGGTGACATTCACTGAGACCTAAAAGGTCTATTGTGCCCCCTTACTTCTAGGTACTCAGTTTCTGAGGAGAGTCTTTCCAATGGTCAGATCTTCTCTTTTTCTCGGCTTTACTTATTTCTTCCAATATTACATTGGAGCTGATTCCGCAAAAGGGTTCGGGCCCCCAGAAAGGTATTTCAGTCCCCCTCTTTGCTAGTTCATCTGCTATTTCATTTCCTTCTATTCCAGTGTGTCCTGGAATCCATAGTAAGTATATTCTATAACAAAGTCTAAAAGTTGTTGGAATGATATGGAGGTAGCAATAGCGACACTGGCACCGCGGCGGGATAACAAACTGCTTAGATGAACTTTGAGAAAAGATTTTGTCAAATTTCTCGTATGAGTTCGTTCTCCGTATCTAGTCTCCATTGTTTCAATTATAACAGAGTCTTCGATTCACTTGTCGAACGCCTAGAAGATTACTGGATAGAAAAGGGACACTTACCTTAACTATATCCTGCGGATACCCTTGAATTCTTTCGGGAATTGGTCTAAAGGAACTACTAATCATTGAAACTTGACTCAGGAGCTGAGTAGAAGGAAGGGTATACAATAGATCTTTCAGGTTCCAGGTTTCAGGTTCCAGTCACCTATTACTTAATTGAAAGTAGACAAAGTCCTTGTGTGAAATTATTAGTGTGGAAACCACTTATAGAATAAAATTCTTTTTGTCATTATTTTAGGAAATTATGAAAAATGCCGAGACACGTCAACTTTTGAATTGAGTTGTGCGTTATGTAAACATACATTTAAATGTACAGGTGATTCACGCAAGTATGCCATAGTCGGTGTATTTTTTTAATGAAACACCCTGTATATTTGCATATTTTTGAAATCCTCTTAATGAACCTATTCCAACAAACTAAATAATGTATGGTCAATTATGAATTATACAGGGTGAAATTTTAAAATTAATAATTTATTACACTTGAAATATTGGTACTTTTTTAAATTAGCTAAATGTGGATTTATCAAAAATCTTAATTAACTAATTATTAGACGTATTTACATATTAAAACAAAACCTGCTACGCCCAAGAATTTTATCATAAATACCTAAAAATTGCCTAAAAACGCCAATAATTAGACAAAATCGGTAAATAACGTGGATTGTTTTGAATGGTTGATAATGTGGATTGTTTTCTATTCTGTCAGTTGCTGATGTGTTGACAGTTTCCACTGAAAAAGTTGAATCTTTGTCAAACGCTCTTTCCTTGTCTACAAATGTGGATTGTTTTCTATTCTGTCAGTTGCTGATGTGTTGACAGTTTCCACTGAAAAAGTTGAATCTTTGTCAAACGCTCTTTCCTTGTCTACATAACAATGAAATATTTAACTGAGACCCACTGAATTCAGATTTTAATGATGATCGGGTACGGGGATAACTGCAGAAGTCAAACTTATTTAATCACAGGTACTTACCCGAACTGTCTAATATTTCACAAAGTACTGTGTCTAAAATTCATGCACAATTCAGAGAACTTGGACATGTCAACCACACTTCGTTGAAAATTATGTGGAAGTGGATATTTTGTTAAGTGTCGAAGAGAATCCAACTTCAAGTACACGTCAAATTGCACGTGAAAATAATGTTAGTTATACAACTGTTCTAAGATGTCTTCATAAAGAAAAACTTCATCCCTACAAATTAACTTTTGTGCAGGAGTTAACAGTAGACGATCCAGATCGTAGAATGGATTTCTGCGAAAGATTGATGAATATGCTGAACAGAAAGGAGATAGCTCTTGGTACCATTCTTTTTTCTGACGAATCAACATTCACATTGAATGGAGAGTTAAACCGACAGAACTGTAGATATTGGTCAGCAGAGAATCCTAATTGGATGCGTGAGACACATACTCAGTACCCTCAAAAGGAGAACGTTTGGGCCGGTATTATAGGCGTCCATATTATTGGTCTTATATATATAAATGGAAATTTGACAGCTGAAAAATATTTAAATATGCTGAGAAATGAAGTTATTCCTGCTTTGGCAAACTTATATCCCAACGCAATAGATCCTAGCTCACCGATTGAAAATGTTTGGTTCTAGCAAGACGGGGTAACACCCCATTATGCTTTAATGGTAAGAGCTTATTTAGCTGAAATCTTCCCCAATAAATGGATTGGACGAAGAGGTATTGAGTGGCCAGCTATATCTCCAGACCTTACGCCGTTAGATTTTTTTCTGTGGGGTTATCTCAAAAACAAAGTATATGTCGCACAACCAACTAGCATTGTAGACCTCAAAGACAGTTCTATAGGAGATTGTGCTATTGCCAACAACTAGGTGGAGAACATTAATTTATACATCAGGTATTTTATGTTGGTAGGTATGTGTTTAATAGCTGTAAAAATAAAAATTTCACCCTGTTTAATTCATAATTGACCATACATTATTTAGTTTGTTGGAACCGGTTCATTAAGAGGATTTCAAAAATATGCAAATATACAGGATGTTTCATTAAAAAAACAACACCGACTATGGCATACTTGCGTGAATCACCCTGTACATTTACATTTATGTTTACATAACTCACAACTTAATACAAAAGTTGACGTGCCTCGGCATTTTTATAATTTTCCAAAATAATGACATAAATTATTTTATTCCATAAGTGGTTTCCACACTGTATGTAGATGCTTCTATTAAACGTTAGTTGACCAGGGTTATGTTATTTTCGCTTGATTGTCAACCCAATATACATATTTTAAAAAATAAAGGAATAATGCGGCTATATTAAACTTCAAAGCCACCAGCTGCAACATTTAGTTCCGACAAATCAATGTATACGATTTAATGTTTTTGAATAAATATTAAGCATTAATAGGCTGATTCCGTTAATATGCAGAGCGTTTCAATGAAAACTATCCATTCCACATAGTTCTGAAGGCGACACTTTCATTGAAAAATTAGAAAACACGTGGAAAATCATATAAAGGAAGACATAATTGTATTTATTGGGCAGAATATGGACCACACTCAATGCGGGAGTTTCATAGTCAAAGACCACAAAAATTGAACGTCTGGTGTGTCATTTTAGGTAACCATATTGTTGGACCATATTTTATTGAGGAAAACTTGAATGATGATTGATGAGTCTTATTTACAATTAGTCAGAGAAGCTATTGATCCCGAAATAACACGAATATTAGATAATGACAATACCATGTCATAAGCTAGCGTTTTAACAAGATGGGGCACCTTCACATTACGCTCTCGATGTAAGACTGTTCATTTCCTGCTCGGTGAATAGGTCTAGAGGCACAATGTTGGAATAGTCACCTTGGTCATCCCATTTTATACCTCAACCTTTTTTTCATGGGGATATTTGAAAACCAAAATTTATGCCACTCAGCCAGCATCTATAGATGATTTACGTCACCGAATTATCAAAGAATGTCGACATATAATCACACAAAGATGTTACATAATGTTAAAAGCTCATTTGAGGCTCGGTTGTATCATTGTATGGAAATCAATGGAAGTCATTTTGAGCACCTTAAAAAATAATTTAGTATTGTTTTGCCGATTTGTTACGAATTAATATATAGAAGTCCTATTCATCCGTCTCATGTGACCTGTTAATTATCCATACCTATTATTCACTGGTAAATAATGTATTATATTTGAAGAAAAGCGTACGTAAAATGTAAACATTATCAAATAGTCGTATACAAATAGTCTTATTAATTAGAAAACGAATTCTCAATCACCCAGCATATACGTAAATCCTGTCAATAGTTGTACCTATCAATAAAACAATATACACGTGGTTTATTATCCTTCACCATATGAAAAGAATGTACCTCATTTGAAGATATGTAATTTATCAATCTACTGAAGCAATTGTTTAATAAGGTCGTCAGTAATTCAATATACGTATCTTTTGTGTTTCACTCATAGACGCACATAAAGGGCAATTGGAATGGTTAGTATCACGTAGAGTTTAATTATTCGAAAAACGTGAAAATTGTTTTCTCCACGACTAAAAAATAACGCAAAAATTATTTTCACATATTTAGCTGCATAATGATATAAATTCTTCACACCAGTGAATAATGAAAAGTATTCACTCTCGTTAGCCAATCACATTCTATTATTATCAGAATTCACGCTAAAATGAATAAATCAAATCGACTCTTTAAAATGTCAAATACCAAATACGCAAATCGCTTCTGACAGCGCGTCGTTTGAAACGTCAAAATAATTATAAAATCATAATATTACGTATTAGGTATAAGAGAAAAAAATGGACTACAGTAGCGATAGTGAATATTTACGACTCCCGGAATTAATTTCATTCATAAATGTAAGGGTTCCGATTAAAAATATGAGTCACGTATATATATATTCACTCTTTACATTTTTATTAATATGCTCTATAGCCTAGTGGTGGTTGACTATGGCGCGGACGATCGAGGTTCGATCCTCATTCTGCACTCGTTGAAGAATATACTATTCTTTCATGTACAGATGCCATTATGCATTAAAACTGCTTTCAATTTAAATTTTAAATATTTTCCTTGTTCAACTGGGGAATAGTATAACATAATTTATTCATAAATTCCTGCACATCAAATTAACTGAAATTACTCTCTTCTTTTGAAACGTTTACAAATTCGGTATCGCGTTGTTCGTACTCTGAAACTTGTGTATTCTGATGAAATAACATATTATTGTGAAAGTCTTGAAGCTTGCAGCTTTAGACAAATTCAGGTACAAGCTGATTCACTTAGTTCACCTTGCGTATTCAATATGTTAAATTTTCATTAAGGCACAATAAAACCCTGTGGCCGAGACTCTGACCCGATGTCGCTTATGATTTATCATTCACCATTCACCAAAGCGATACCGAAAATATATAATTGGATTTTGTTGATCTGTGTTTTCATTCTATATTCAAATTTCCTATTTTTGGTAAAATCAAAGTAGCGGGGTCAAGATTAATGACACTATGTTGCGTAATTTGTTTATCAAAGCATAATTTATAACCAGCTTATACACAATTTTTTTTTACTTTGACAACAAATAAAGATATTCAAGAAGGATAAAATCCTTAATTGAGAGTATTTATACCCGTACCTACAATTCAATTCTTTTAAAAATGTGGGGGAAATCAATCCTAGTTACCTGTGGCAGTCATGAGCTGGTCCAATTTGGTGCAGCCAACCATAGACTGAACTTGTTGGAAAGCATGCAACAATATTTAGAAATTTCGCCACTTTGGATGGATTCTGCAGAGCAGCAGCTTTAACAGGACAATTAAAATATTTTTCTGATAGCCAAAATGCAACAACGATTCTCCAACAAATGCAATTCAAAGCTGGTGTGGAATACTAAACTACTCCTTCACCAACTCGATGCAATCAATGAGGTTCTTTTAATATAGATTCAGGATCAGACTGGAATTCTGAGTAACAAAGTTATTGACTGGAAAGGACGTCAGTCTCAGTTCGTAAACCGAGCAGAGCCCCGACTGGGAATCACTATAAATTTGTACTAAATGGACAATAAGGTGAGGAATGGAATACCAGGTTTAAGGCAAAAAGAAAATAGATCAGTGGAGCATAATATACTCTGTTTCTGTGTGGCTGATGAACGAGCTAGACCACAAAACAGACAAACCTATAGAAGAGAAAGTTTATAAAATAAACTTGAATAAAAAATTCCATACAGAAGAGAAGACATGCCAATAGATATTCGTATTTTTCATCACGAAAAAACAGCAGCACAGAATGGAGCTAGTTATTTCACCACCAAACGATAACAGTTTTCGATATTTTTCAAGACGAGGACATAAACGGACTTTTCATTTCTGTTTCCTAAACTCACTCACCTAACATACTGACAAATGAGCTAGCAACCAATAAAACACCATTAACTAAAACTGTATGCAGAAATATCTAACTCCCTACAACAAACGAGAAACTTCTCATGCACTGATTAAAAAAGAATTTTCACGAATTTGCTCCCACTATGAAGACTTTACACATATTTACACGGATGCCTCTAAATCTCAAGATAGCACGTCGGCTGCCATCCATTCAATAGAAAGAAAAATTATCAACTTTTTGTGGGTTTCTTCTCACACACAAATAACAGGCAATGGAGCAGTCGACCAAGCTGCCAAAGAAGTCCACCCAAATAATTTCACAATAGTGAATAAACAGCTGACTAGTCAAAGTGACCTGAAAGCTTTTTTCAAAAAATCAACAAGAGATGTTTGGCAAAAATTGTGGATTGGATCCGAGGCTAAGCTGAAACAAGTAAAACTTGATGTTTCCCCATGGAAGAACCTTAGTTTTACGCGGAGGCAACAAGTGATATTATCACGGCTTAGGATAGGACACACGAGTTACACACACCAATATCTCCTGAAGGAAGAAGAAGCCCCAATATGTAGTGTGTGTCAGGTGTAGTTAAGTGTCAAACATTTTATTGTTGAGTGCCCTAAATATTATCACGAGCGAAAAGTATGTAATTTCAGCGATGACCTTAAAGAACTCTTGTAATGTCATAAACTTAATTACATTCCTTCAAAATATTAATATAATTCATATTCTGTAAACAACACCTATGTAAATTGAAATTACTGTACCAATTTATGCATATTTGCTAATTACCTCGTTGTTGAAGCGAATTGGATAAATATTCTTTTTTTTATATGCCATTTAAATAACATAAAACTGTATGCAAGGCTATTGATTGGATGCTATTGTTTTGCAGTCAGCTGATCTTGGTATTTACGTATTTACACTGACGTCTTCTACCATTACCAAAAATTTGAATATGTAGGTACATGGAGTACTTCCCCTTGCATATACTTGTTTTTTTATAGTCTTATGGTAGTATTACACCTTCTGGTTTGAATTTAATTATACGTTATGGTTTGACTTTGTGATTTTTTGATACTTTCCTTGAATTCTCATCATATTTAAAAAAAATCAAAGAGTGTATACACTGACATCAATTTAATTTACCTCGTCTACTGCTTGCACTGGAAGTATTAGATTAAACCCGATACCTAAGATGCAATTGCTCATAACTTGAACTCGAACCTAATTCGTTCACTTTTAAACGAAATATATATGAAATTGGTTGTCGTTATGTTTACCCAACGAAGCGGTTAACAAACAGCGAACCGCTTGGTGCAGCAACGATAACTGTGATGACATCTTGGATGGGTGTACATACACGACCAAATCATTTTGCTGATCACTCAACTGTGCTGAAAATCGCACGTTAAATGTCGTATAAACAACCCATTTTCAATTACCTATTAAACTAGAGCTAAGACAGATTTATACGTTTAGACTACACTTGTGAACAAAAATATAATTTGTGAGTAGTGCTATAAAAGTTTACTGATTATTTACATTTGGAACAAGGTTAAATTCAATACAAATGAATTGTTATATATGTTATATATGATTTTTTTAGTTTTTCATTCCAAAAATACATTTTCATCAACAACTAATTGTATTTCGAAGTTGAAATGATAATTTATTGCATCCATTTTGTCTTTGATGTCCATAACGACGAAGGACCAGTTTAACACAATACCTACATGAATAGTAAGTAGGAATAGGTATAAAGAATAGCTCATTGTTAATATCCAATAATGATAAAAATAACATTAATAATTCAGCTAGGTATCCATCGGTATCCAATTTTCAAAAACCTATCAATATCCTTAACTTAAGGGTTTATCAGAAATAATTAATAAAATTGGTAATCAATTCAATATTCAAACTATCTTCAAATCTAACATTACTGACAAAAACTAGAACTAGAAAACTAGATATCTAGTGTTAAGCAAAATTGGTCTTGGTCTTGCCAAAAATCAGTGCCAAGAACATCCTTAGACTAGCAAAACCAAGACCCAGATTGAATGAACAAGAACACAACCAATATCAAGACTATCCGAGTCTGTGGGGAAAGTACTTTTCTCACTGGTGTGTTTGCGTCCCTCGCCCACACTCGTGAGAAAAGTTGTACTTTCCCCACTTGTTGCACAATATACTATTTCCACATCTGCTATGAAAAGTGACGTATTTCTCATAGCTTACTTAATTTCAAAACCAAATATTGCTCATACTGTGAGAAATATCATTTCTCACGACACTTTGCCCACGCCCAGAATCAAATAAAATCGACAAAAACTTGGTATGCTACTGTCATCTTTAAATACCCACTGAGTTTTTAAAATGTAGAAGATAGTTTCAATCGTGCTTTGATAAAAGTCCCAATTTCTATTGAAAATATTAGTTTAACAACTTATTCATAATATAAATAATATGGATACTGACAGATACTTCGCCAAAGATATCGGAAAAAGCTGCAAAAGTATCTTTAGTGAAAAGTATGAATTGACATTCGAAAAATTTATAGAGTGGAGAAGAAATACAAAAATAAAATCTTTTTTGTAAAGTGTACCTACTTTTGGTATATTTTGAAAAGTTGTCAAAAAAATTAAAGGCTTCTACACTTTGGTCACAGTTTGTGCAGTTGAAGAAAAAGTATAGTGTGCAACTTGCGGGGAAAGTACTTTTCCCACTTGTTGTACAATATACTATTTAGGGATAGGGATATTATTTAAGTCAAGTATTCTTCAGCGCACATAATATTAAACGATCCCAATGATAAAAGACGAAAAATCAAAGAGATTGCTTTATTACAACTAAATGCAGATGAATATGTAGCTAGTCAAATTTGGTTACCAATGTTAGAAGGAGAAATTTTCAATAATCAATTTCATCACAAACAAAAATATTCATATCACAAAAAAAA
>CAJUYI010001024.1:141183-170349 GCA_910591695.1 Galerucella pusilla | reverse complement strand
AACTTTATGTACGATTACTAATACAAAGATGTTAAAATTTTGCTAATCTAAATGCTGTTGTCTTGATGTTTATTCTGAAATCACACAATCCAATTTCACTTTGTTTCTTAATAATCATTGAAAAAAAAAGTATAAAAACAACCGTTCAACTGTACGACAGTTTTTAGAATAATGGGCAAAAGGAATTTAAATATGAAGTTTTGTATGTATTGCCAGGCCGATGGATTGTGGTTAAGACAGTTGAAAGAGTTTGTTTGATATATAGTATACAATTGAACCATTTGTTTTTGTTTTATTTATTCCATTCTCTTCACTTATCTTCCCTGACGATTTTGTAATCAAGGCAAGAATCGAGTCTGAAACGATAGCATATAATCTACAAACGACGTTGTACAATGTTCACCGTTGGTTCCAAATGGAATAGATGTTGGCTGAACGCGGTAAAGCTGCAGGTAATAGGTCCCTTTCAGAGTTTAGCTCCGCAACATAACTTAAAGGGGATATACGATTAGATAGCTGCACTGAAAATATTACGTCCACTATATAAAATATTTTCTCCAAAAATCCCTCTACTGGCTCTACTCCCCTACCGGTGTAAAGTTGGTAACCCAAAGCTGATGCTATATGTAGCTCATTTTCCGAACGATCAGTGGCGTCGTTAATATTGTAATGTTTTTCTTATTTATTTGAACTGTTTTTACCGTGGGATAAAATTGGATACACTCACTGGCTAATAACTATTGATTTATTAAAGAAACACTTACACACTATAATAAATTTAATTCATATACACTATTAATTTATCTACACTCGATATAATAATTGTCCTAATTTATCTTCAACACTATTTATATTCACTTTCTGTTCACTCACTGTACACTGAAACTGTTACCGATTCACTGTATACTGAACAGCTCTTCCACTCACTCGAAAACCCGCGTATATATAGTCCCTCGAATCTCTAGGCCTTTCTTGAATTCCCCACCTCTGCGTATACTTTATAAATCGAGAACATTCGCGATAAACCATTGTATGGCCTGGTACGTTTCCAGAACAGTCTGGATATTACCTGCGAAAGAACCTTTCTAGAAAGGTCGCAATCATAGTTTGCGACAGGACCGGCTTCAGAATCAGTGAGTTCGTAACAATATCAATTTCACTACGTAGAGACTTATGAAGTAGCTAAACACAACACAAGTATTTTGAGGATTCACAAAATATTCTGCCTGGAATAAAAATCATTTAGATATGGTCAAAGGGGTAGATTCAGTCATGTATATGGGATGCATGTAATTTTCACAGAAAAATATAATCGCACAATTAATTACAATGTAATTTTCACAGAAAAATATAATCGCACAAGTTGAAATTTATAGTTAAATGACTTCGCCAAATTCCAAGGGGTAGTTTTTGTTACTTATTTTGGAAATATGTCATTTTGACGGTTAAGAAAATGATGGAAGTATCCTGAAAATTAATCAAATTTATCTATGAAATCAAATACCCAATATGGGAAAATGATTTAGCAAATCTCCAAGGAGTAGGTTTTGTTATTTATTTTGGAAATATGTCATTTTGACGGTGAAGATAATGACGGAGTAACTTGAAATTCTCAAAAGTATTCTGAATATAAATCAAATACCCAACTGAAGGGAAAATGATTCAGCAAATCTCCAAGGGGTAGTTTTTGTTATTTATTTTGGAAATATGTCATTTTGGCAGTGAAGATAAAGACGGAGCGGCTTGAAATTCTCAAAAGTATTTTGAATATAAATCGAATACCCAACTGATGGGAAAATGATTTAGCAAATCTCCAAGGGGTAGTTTTTGTTATTTATTTTGGAAATATGTCATTTTGGCGGTGAAGAAAATGACGGAGCAACTTGAAGTTCACAAATAAGTATCGAAGATAAATCAAATACCCAAATAGGAAAATGACTTAGCTAATCTCAAAGATACCGTCAAAATGACATTTCCAAAATAAATAACAAAAACTACCCCTTGGAGATTGACTAAGTCATTTTCCCATCAGTTGAGTATTTGCTTTATCTTCAGGATACTTATTTGCGAATTTCAAGCTGCTCCGTCATTTTGATGCGTTGGTGAACACTTACGTGCAAATAAAGAATGATGAAGCGTCAGTTGTTGCGGATATTTCTCAGTATATGTCTAGTAGATGTCCAGCTTCTAGAATGGTTGCCGAACCATTCACAAAATGCATATTCGCCATTTCCTACATGTTATATAATAGTAGTTTGTACAACTAGTGTGCAAAGCGTCACTTTACCCACGAGCGCAGAAGTTTGTGGTAGGGCGAGTGCCGCAAATCTAGCGACTGGGAAAAGTACAAGTTGTAAATAATATTTTTTCTATAACCACATTTATTTATGTTATTTATATAGCTATTTTATTTAAACTTTGAACAGAAAGAACTTGCAATAGGAAAATAAATAGAAAAATCATTTGAATGTATAATTAATTGTAAAATTTGAACAATTTTGTATTATTATTATTTTGATCTTGGTACATAATTCATAAAATAATGCTTATTAATAGGTCAATGTTTTTATAATTAAAATAAATAATGAAATAATTAGTTTATTCACTTTTGGTTTAAATTTAAAATTTGTGCACCAATAAGAGATTCACTATTAGGTTGAATTGTCAACTTTGGTCATAGGTAGCTTTGTTTGACATTTCGGTGCGGAAAAGTGCCATAGTGTGTACTATTCGCATTACTTTTCCAACAGTTATCAAAATAATTAAGAAAAGGCCTGCTTTGAGTATAAAAATTTGTGTAGAAATGCGTGTTTGGTTTAGTGGTTGTAGGAAAAATAAATTTATTAAACTAGTATACAGACAAATTAACTTCAGTAAACCTACAATAAATTTATAACTTCCAACAATTGAATTTGATATCAGCCTACTAAATCTTGAATGAACATAAATGAACTGTCAATGTGCCTGTGAATTGTAACTGGCCTACTATTGCAAATGAAACGAATTGAAACAAGGTATCACACAGGATATTGAGATTTTTCCCAATCTATTGGTTTAAGTAAAAAGAAAAGAGAAAAGTTTGTCAAGACAACAGATATTTTAAATATTTCTTTCCACATAATTAAATTTTGAAAAAAGATTGGATATTAAATAAAGTAAAGGTTGGTGATTCATTATTTGGTGGTCAAAAGCTTCACAACAAACATCCCAAACAAAGCTAGTATACAGAGACAGGCATGTCTGACAATAATTGCTGGTGTCATTAGAGCTACATTGTCAGCAGCCTTGGAAATCTTATGAACCCACCTCATTTCCATATCTTTCTGGAGAGGCTAAGTGGACAACTTATAGAATTGTACAATTTGTTGGTGGACACTGATAATGGGAATGACCTCTGACATAATGCATCCCACACTAAGCGATGTCCTTCCTTATACTGTTCTAATTCCTAAAAGAGATAAGGCAACCATATAGATATAGCATATATTTTGTCCCTGCCCTGCTACAGCTTGAATCATGTATCTGATGTTGGGAAGACTTGAATTGTCACTCACCAAATAAATGGCTCTGTTGAGAAGTTGAACTATGAGTTGCATTGGAGGGTTTAGTAGAACAACAAACCTAACATACTTATTTCCCAGTTAATTATGGACAGCAGCGTGTTGAGGATATATCACAAATACACTACTGTAAATCTTTATTTTCCCTTGAAATATACAAATTATAGCTGTTGGACATTTTTATTGCTGATCATATTTTTATGCAAATATTTCCCAGTATAAATATGCTCAAGGTAACATTAACATGAAATCTCTGAATAAATTGAACTTTAAACTTCTTAAATTTTTTATTATAATGCTTTATATAGGTACAACCCTATTGCAAATCAGTCCAATGCAAATCCCAATGCTTATTGAAATATTAGTACCTTTAATCCAAGATTAAAATTAAATCACCAGCAGTTTCAAATCTTTTAAGGGACTAACTTTACAAATAGCTCTACTTTTTATCAACCCTTGTGGTACAGGTCCGTATGATCGGCTATCTAAAGAATTATAGGCATTATCACCTTCTAACCAAACATGTCCCAATGGGACATATTTGTATGATGTAAAACCAGTTTTAACTTTTTCTCCTGGTAAAGCAACTACCCTTTTACATATCTGCTGATTAGGATTCGTTGGGCATTTGGCTATTACTATGTCTCCTTTATTTATTCTACTTCTTAAAGATGAAATGTGTTCAGTAAGTAAAACATCATCTGAATGTAATGTCGGTTCCATGGATGGGCCTGAACATACTACAAAATCTCCAATAAATTTGAACGTGCAATGCGCTAAACAACCATACTTTATTATGTCACCAATATTACTTATAATATTTCCTAATATTTTTACCATTTTCGCTCATTATACCGTAGGTATTTGGTCTGTGATTAGTATATAAGGGAGACAGGGAGAGAATTCGATAGATGGCGCTCTGAAATGTCAATGTCATCTTGGCAACGAGTAAAACAAATCAGCTGCCGTATAAGCCCTTTGATATTTAAGTGGTTTTATTTTGCTGTTTTAGTTATTTTCAGTGTGTGTTTTGTAAAACTTTTGCTTTTTCTTTGATTGTGCTTTAGTATTTTGTGTTGTTAAAATAAATTTTGACTCCTAATATTTTTATTTTTGGAGTAATAGGTATGGTTAATATTTGTGAAAAGTACAACAAGCGTTCAATTAACTGTTTAGTTTTAGGTCTGATTTCGTGTTATTATTTTATTTTTGATATAATTATATCTACAAAAGTTGCAGGGAAGGTAGGTTTGTATTGAGTGAAAAGTACAACAAGCGTTCAATTAACTGTTTAGTTTTAGGTCTGATTTCGTGTTTTTATTTTATTTTTGATACAATTATGTCTACAAAATGTGCAGGGAAGGTAGGTTTCTATTAAGTAATATTTTTAATCTTTAATACCGACTCATTTTCTGTTTGATCTGCAATGAAAACAAAAAATAGAATAACATAACCTCTTCCATAATATCTCTGATTATATAAGAATATATTACCTCAGAAATAATGAGAGTTGAGTTAAATAGAAAAACACAGTTTTAAACTTGTCACTGACACAAAATTAAACAAATAAAGTACGAATTCACGGTAATTACGTTGACATGAATATAATACAAAAACAATGCAAAACGAATTATATTACTCGTTGCCGTTAGTTACAATTTTCTCCGCCAGAGGTCTCATCGAATTCTACTCCGCCCAATACCCCTGTGTTGTGATGTTGTGAATGATGTCAATGATTTAAACTGACATTAAAAATTGACAGCTGAAAGTGATGACATCATAGATTATATCACTGAGATGACATCAGTATTGAGTGCGTTTAGCAGTCACAAAAAGGCTTTTACAAAGATTTGCGTAATAATTTAATGAGAAATATATCTGATGACTTTAATGTAATAAGTGTTGCCTACGTACATAGGTACACGAAACTACAATCTGGAACGAGAGCCTATTTTCCCGACACATTCCAACGTTGGCAAGTTTAGTAGTAACATAACAATATTGAAATAAATACCTATGTAAATATCAGAAAATAAGAAATATAAAACTAAAAAAAAACAAGAAAACCCAGGCCCAAACTCGTTTGATCTAACTGTAACTATGTATGGAAATATCAGAAAATAAGAAATAAAAAACTAAAAAAAAAAACAAAAAAACCAGCACCTAACCCGGTTCCGAACCCAAGACCTCTAAGATGTAGGCTCAATGCCCTACCAACTGCGCTAATCAGGTTACATTCAGTCACATCGAATAGAAGGTTAAAGACTGCTTGGACGCATGCGCACCCCAACTACTAAATTTGACGTGGTGGGTGGAATATGTCGGGAAAATAGGCTCTCGTCAATCTGGAAACTTATTTTTACATGCATGACATAATTTTAGGTAGGTACCACATATAGGCGGTATACAGTTGTGTTCAGGAGACCATTTCACTGTGTGAGGATTTGCAATCAGTTTTAAAATCGGGCGGATTCCAACTACAGAAATGGGCGTCGAATAGTGAGGAGGTATTGCAGCATATTAAGCAGAGTAGTGATTCAGTTATCATAATTATAGGTGAGAAAGATTAAACAAAAACTTTTGGTTTAGATTGGGTATGTTCTCGAGATGTCTTGATGTATCATATTTCAGATCCAGACATTCATATAACTGAACGTGTGATTTTGTCTGAGATATCACTTATCTATGATCCTTGAGGTCTTTTGGCACCTACCATTATTCTAGCGAAAATTATTCTTCAAAAGCTGTGGATGCATTCGGTGGCGAGGATTTCGACAACAATTGGGACATCACAATTACCTCCAAATTCCGAGACAGATAGGTAATTTGTATGGATGTCGTTTATACAGAAATTCATGGTTTTGCTGACTCTTCATTGGAAGCATACGGAGCTTGCATCTTTCGGAGCTTATTGCCTGATATTCCTGAACAATTGCCATAGTGGAGATAAACTAATAAGTTCGTTGAGTGTGAGAGAGTTGAATAAGGCAATGGAACTTTCAGTCAGATTATCTCAGAGCGTTTGTTTCGCGAATGAATTAGAAATCCTGGAAAAAGGTGAGGAGCTTCCTAGAAAGAATAGCCTTCTGAAATTGAACCCGTTTCTTGACCATGAAGGAATTCTGTGCGCTTGAGGTAGATTTGGAACTATCGAACTTTATTTTTGAGAAAAATATCCTGCGCTACTTCATGGCAGTCATTATTTAACCACACTAATTTTTAGATCCGAACATTTGAAATTACTGTACGCTGGTCCTCAAATGTTGCTCGCTCGAGCTAGAGACTGTATTGGCCGATTAGAGGTAGATTTTTAGCACAAAGAATTTGTGCATGAGTGCATTCGATGTTTTATAATTCAGATCGAATCCTATCTTAATTCTAGGCCGTTGACTCCTATGAGCTCAGACCCTATAACGATTTGTCGGCTTTAACCCCGGGCCATTTTTCAAACATTGAGCTGCTTTCGGCTGTATTTGAGCCGTTGAAAGAGAATTCTATTTCTGACTCCTATTGAGGCTGATAAACAAATTGCATAAGCAACGGTGGAGCAAGGAATATTTGCATACCTTGCACCAACGCAGTAAATGGACTTCGGGCAATTTGAAACCCGTCGAAGTAGGAACGATGGTTCTAATCGCAATGGCGTTTAGGCGAGTTGACGATGTGATATGAATCTTCATTCATCAAAAGTTTTGTTGTAAATTACAGTAAGAAGGTCAATAGCAAAACTATTTACATTGTTTTTCAATCAATAGTTCGCGGCCTATGCCGCTACGCAGATATTCTTGCTCCACTAAGTGCACCAACCTGTAGAATCCCCTTCATTACGGTTCCTTGCCTGCAGCATTATCCATGCATTATCCGTATGTTCTGGTAGTTTATGATAATATAATCCAATCGACCGAAATAGACCGTTAGCAGAGTTAGCAGAGCTTATGTTGTAAAGTCTCTGAAAAGCTTACGAAAAACAGAGTGTTGAGAGTTGACGATGAGACTACCACAAAAGGAACTCTTCCGCGACCCCAAGTCAAATTGTGTCCGTTGCCTATCAAAATTAGGTAATTTTTTGGAACTTTAGTTCTTTACGTCAGGTTATGTTTGATAAATAAACAGTAAAAACAAATTTCCTCACGGGGAATCGAACCCGGGTCTACCGCGTGAGAGTCTGGTATGCTTACTACTCATCCACCAAAGAATATGCAAATTGTTTATCTATCTATAACGTCAAATGTATTACATAATTTTTGCTTAAAAGGAACTAAAGTTCCTACCGTGTGTCCCGCGACACGTTCTACCTTTTTTTGTATACAAGGTGAATCACGACCAACGGGATGGAGGTTTATAGCGATGAAACGGTAAAAGTTTTAAAATGTTTGTCACTTTGGTAGTCTGTACATTCATGGCTACATTTTAAAATTATTTTGAAATATACAGGATGGTCCAATAAAGTGTGGCGTATCAAAGTTATATTTTTTCTTATGGAAGACCCTATATTCTATTTCATTTTCTGATTGCTCCTAAAAACAAAATACTCCTTCGTATTGGTTCCCCATATCTTAATACAGCAGGTTCCGAGCTGAAAGGACTCTTTTTTAAAATATGAACATTTCGAAAAAAAAATTAATAACTCATTGATATAACAAATTCTAGAAAATTTTCTCTTACATCTGAATAGTTGTACATTCGTTGTATTCCACGATTGAGTACTAAATATCTCTTTACAGGGTGTTCAGAATTTTCAGTTTCATTATTAGATCATTCAATGTGCAGTATCAGACTTATTTTCAATGGAACATCCTGTATTTTTCATAATTCATCATATTCAAAAAAATGTTCTCTTTCGAATGGTTTAGGGGTGTCCTATACCTAGGTATTTTATGCTCGCTCAGAGATTTACAGTTCATTCCATCGATAGTATTATTGGAATTCTTAATACTCCCGTTTTCCACTGTTACTAATGGGCTTGTTATCAATGAAAAATTTCCTCGGTTTTTCTCACGTTATTTTGTAAAACTGAATCATCAAAGTAACTAGTGAAATTTTCAGCTCTTGAACTTTCCCCACTACTTAGATATTATAGGTTGAAAATGGAGCTCCCTTAAAAAGCGACAGAACCGACTGTGACCACTGTGACGTCACATTGCATATTGTACTCTGTACACCGCTGCGTTTCACATAAGAAAGTTGGTTTTCAGCTGCAATATCTTAAAATTTTAAAGGTGTTAGTGATTGTTGCTATTATAGATGTAGGTACTCAGCAAATACCGGATTTATTGAAGCAGATTCTGCAAATTCACCTGAAGTCGATATCTTTATGGTGAGGGACTACATTAATAGAAACAAAGAATTCACACTTGGTTTCTGAATCTAAATTTCAAAACAAGCTATAATACATTGTACATTTTCATATCTGCGTGTTACCTATTATTTATTTAAAATAATAAGGCAAGATAAATTGCAACGGCGACTCAATGTGGAGAGCACCTCAGGTGTGAATTCGGAGACCAAACTAATATCAATTCAGGGAGTAGTCTTACCGGTTCGCGGGTAATCCTACTTTATTTAAGTTATTGAAGTTATATTGAAGTTAATGAGATAATAATAGTACATTGTTTACCGGGTAGGAAAAGCTTAACATTCCTGGACGACTGTGAAGATTAGACTTAGCAACACAGAGTCCAGGAATGTGGCTTTTCCTACGAGGTAAACATACTATTTTTCCGCAAATCGTTTAAAATTCGACAGATATTGATTGATTTAAAAAAAAACGCGATAATTTTATTCCCAAATAAATGGTGCTTTGAAATTCCTAATAAAATTACTTGGGTTACTATGGAAACGTATTGAGGTTGAATTGTCAAACTTGACGCTTATAAATTTAATTGCTGGTGTTCTCGAAAGTAAAATGATAAGTGATGATGAAATTTCCATTCCTGGGACTCCTCCAGAGCTGGTTGAGGCAGTGAATACTGCTTCATTAGAATTATTGCCAAAGAAATCAAGAGAAAAGTACGAAAATGCATACAGACGTTTTATGGATTATCGCATGAGTAAAAATACGAGTTCTTTCTCAGAAAATGTTGTAATGGCATACTTCCTAGACCTTTGTTTAAAGATGAAATCTTCAACATTATGGGCCAATTATTCAATGCTGAAGTCAACCCTTGCACTTAAACACAATGTAGATATATCTACATACTCAAAACTTCGTTCTTTATTGAAACGGCAAGCTCAAGGTTATAGGGCAAAGAAATCTAAGATTTTAACGAAGGAAGAAATTGAAAAATTTATCCAGGAAGCTCCAGATAAAGAAAATTTAATGATTAAGGTAATTTACAAGGTTTTAATTTCTATTTAGATTATAGCTTTATTTATTTTTTTAGGTGGCTGTAATATTTGGTATTTCTGGGGCCTGTAGAATGGATGAGTTAGTCCGAATGACTGTACACGATATAGAAGACTTAGAATCTAAGCTTTTAATCAGCATACCTGATTCGAAAACCAACAAACCAAGATCATTTGTAATTAATCAGATCTACTTGAATGTTTATCGAAAGTATGTTTCGTTAAGACCAGAAAATATGAACAGTGACCGATTTTTCTTTAAATATCAAAGCGGAAAGGGTTGTAGACAAGTGGTAGGAATTCATCAATTTAGAAAAATGCCCAAAATAGTTGCTACTTATTTGAACTTGGTAAATCCGACAGAATATACTGGTCACTGCTTTCGTCGGTCTTCTGCAACAATATTGGTTGACTCTGGTGCCGACATAACTAGTTTAAAGAGGCATGGCGGATGGAAGTCATCAAACGTTGCTGAAGGATATATCGAAGAATCGCTTAACAATAAGGTTGAGGTGGCAAATAAAATTTTCACAGTACAAAATATTTAACAAAATGACCCTACCACCCTGCATGTTGTCCAAAATGTTTCTCATAGTTCTAAGAGTGTTCCTCCAATGTTCAATAATTGTACTAACTGTCAAATTACTGTAAATATAACAAATTGATCTTAAAAATGTATTCAGCAATGACTTGATGTTTTCAAAATATAAATTAATTCCTTATAAGCAATGTGTTTTCAATCATTTATGTAGAACACTAACAACTGTACGGAAATATCATTTCCTTACAGTAAGGAAGTCCTGACTTTTTCTTCAAGAAATTTTGACAGGAATGTCAAAATTTCCTAGCGATTTGCGGAAAATGAAGTTAAGAAACGAAAGGAATTTAATAAGTCAATAAATCAAGTTAAGAAATGTAATTAAAGTTAATCAAGAAAGGTAAGTGGGCGCCACCCTGAATAATATTAGTCGACTTGTTTTTCACCTCACCACTCTCTATCAACAAACCTGGAAATGTTGGAAGGGAAGGAATATGAACAACGTTGTTAAATTTACAAGTTGTATAATGATAAAAAAATATCACAGTAAAATATAAAAAAAATGATGGTTTCGTGTGTTGAAGCACGTTGGTTTTAAAATGGTTCACTTGTTTACTTCCCTTTAATTTTTCACGTGTCTGAGATGAAAACTACTTCGGAATTGGCAGGTACACGTCTCAGGTACGTCTCAGGTAACTCAGGTAACTTCAGGTACTCAGTAAGTCCAGGTACTTAGTAAGTTACTAAGTTTCAGGTACCAAGTCGTAGGTAAAAAGTCGCAGGTACTAAGTAAGTCCAGGTACTTAGTAAGTCTCAGGTAACTCAGGTAACTTCAGGTACTCAGTAAGTGCTAAGAAAGATACATTGTATCAGAAATAGTTACAATCTTTTTCATGTAAAATTCAGGATATCTGCAGTAATTCGTTTTTACAAGTGTTTAAGAAATTCAGAAATTCATTTAAGAACGTGGTTCATAAAAAAAATATATCCTGTATTTTACTATAAAAAAAAACAAAAGAAGCAATGAAGAAATGTGATATGGTATTATTAATTTTTAAGGAAATCTTATTTATTTCCATTCATCAACGAAATCAAAGAAACAATATCTAAATAATATAAAAACTCAATTTTACTACTTATTTCAATCACAGAAGGCGATAAAAAAAATGTAATGAAAAAATGTAATCCGGAAATATAATATTCTAAGTTGGTATTTAGATTGAATTAATTAGTTAACTAAATATACATATTTTAAAGACTTCAACTATATACATGTGAACCTTTTATCACCTGTATAAAAAAAACTAGAAAAAGAAAAAGAACAAGATAAAAAAATATCATTGTATGTGTGTATCTGGCGCTTATCACTAGAAGGGAAAAAATATAAAAGAAAATCATAAGAGGAAAAGCATAGACTTAAATGCAACTTACCATTCACATTGAATGCACTTTAGGAAAGATAAAGTTTGAGGTAAATCTCTCACAACAAATTAAAAATTCTTGACCTTATCGGTTGATGGTTCACAGGAGAAAGAAAGCTTATTTTAACTACTCGCTATTAAATTGAACCATGCGATGAGCAATCGACATACGTTGTATATTCCTCTCCTGTTCACATGCTCCGCTTCGAGAAAGAATTTAAATATTCGTAGTGTGTTAATTCTTAATTTCTATCTCTGAATAGGAGAGAAGAATTGAAATATTTGACCAATATCAGTGTATACTGAACCTCACCAACGTAGATTATTCGTCGCACATTAAATGTGAAAATTTTGCCTTTTAGCGATGATCGGTGCTACAGGTTTTCGACGAGAATCACATGCTGATAAGGAAAAAGGACTGGCTACTCGCCGTCCGGTAGATATTTAAATATTCCAATGATAGTGGTCAAATATAACGTTACATGCGTCTGGAGGGAGTAGGAAGTCTTTTCTTTACTTGCACAAATGGGTAAAGGTAACTGGCTAATACGGTATAGTTTTTTGTATAATGCTAAATACTCTGGAAAGTGTCACACCAAAATCGTCTCCTTATATCCTATAAAGTAAATTCAATTTGATCTTTTTTAATGCTAGAAATATATCAAGCTTGTCCAGCTCACATTTTTTTTGTTAACAAGCTCACAACAAATAATGAATGACTCGGAACTCCCAAATAAAGCTTTGGATTTTTTTTCTATCAAATAAAATATTCTATTTCGTCTGACCTATTAGTGTCTAGATAAAATGAGCTATTCGGATCTGACATGCTTAATTCTGACGAGCTAAATGTAGAAGAAGGATCGCTAGTGGATATTGAAAACTCTTCGTCCATAGGTTTTCCGTCTTTTTCCATTCACGATTTCTTTGGAACGATCTCATTGCTAGTGCATTTTCTGTTTTTATCCATTTTCCAATTATAAAACCCCTCGCCCCCGCATTGAATCGCTTTGGAACGTACATTAAGGCTTAATGCAAGCCTGAATCCCTATTTCTTTCCTATTTTCTTCCACTACTTTATCATCATCAGAGGCTCTCTATTTTCTGAACTTAACTTGTAAAAACTGTGACCGAGACTTTGAACTATGCATTGTTACTCTATTTTTTAGACAGTCAAACAATCTCGGTAGGTACCGTACCACTCAAGGTTTTAATTTAACTGTTCCACTGCACGCTGTCTTAATGTATATTATGTATTTTCTGGTGCATTCTTGGATGCGTTAGGACAGTCGGGAATCAAAAAGTATTCATTTACCACTTTTTTCTCACCCTTCACAATAAAATAACGAAACAGTAGGTACAGTCAACAGTCCAGCGTTTTTTTTTCTTACACAAAACGATACATACACAATACACAGCTCTCGACTCGCGGCGTTTCAAACGTTAGGAGGTATAGCATATGCAGTGTGACGTCACAGGTAACCACGCCCCGTTTTCGTTCAATCCAATTTCTTTAATTAATTTGAAGGTTTAAACGTTCGCAGAAAAATCTAAAATTTTGGGAATCTGTTTAAAATGAGTTTTAGTTTCTATTATTAACTAAAAATTTTTTTCTTGAACAAGCCCATTGAACAAGAATCAGTTTTTAAGTTTTATTTTTACATGTGAGTTTCTTACGGGCCCTCTACGTTCCTTTTTTGAGTTATAAAAAATAGTGATGGTATACTCGAAGCTGCGTTGGGGAGAGCTATCTGAAGGTAGAGATAGAACCTGAGGTGAGTAAATCTCTATTCGTTACCGGTCATTTTTCTGTATTTTCGCTAATTTGGCATCTTCTGAATTAAAACCCGATTTCAAGCAGTATTTTTGTGTAAATTATACAATCCAAAAGCGTAACTCTCCTCATAAGACCTATCGAGATTTATAACATCGGATCGTAGGTACATTAATCATGAAGCAGTCAGGATTGTTGACAGACAACAAATCTGCTATACAATTACGGCATTTAGGAAATTTTAAATTTTTTTCTTATAACAATACCACCAATGTATTGTACCTATATTACTTGAGTGAGATAAATTGGGATCTATATTAGGAATGGGCAAGGTACATCACGTAATTTCTTATGGAACCTTCCTGGATTACACAAGTACGACAAGGAAAATATGAGAAAAACAGCTTGAAAGAGAGATAAAGTGTAACTGTGCGCGCGCATCGGAGGCGTGTACCCAGGTCTAGGGGATGGCCGAATGTTTATTCCCAGATAGCTCACTACATCTTAAAGACGTCCAGTTCATGTCTTACTTTGGTCCAAACGTCCTGGTACGTAAAACGGACGTTTTTAAGACGTCCTTCTTACGACAAGTTTAAAACGCATTTGTAGGGATGTTTTAAAGACGTCTTAAATATGTTGGTGATGTGGACGTTCAACTCTTTTAGCAATTTTTAATGGGGCAAGTCTCCAGCATCACTAAATTATTGAGCACTTGAAAGGTAGAGGGCGACACAGACATACACTTTCTATTCATGTCATCCTTTAAGATGAGAATCATATGAATCAACATTTGGTACAAACCTAACAATGGACTCAGATCAGATAGTAAGTAGTTGAATATTATGGAGAAAAGAGAAAAGTCAGGAGAACTATATCTAGAAGTGGGGAAAGTAAAATTTTTCAATAAAACCCACTTCTAAATCTAAATATAAACACTTTGAAGGTGGGAAGAATATTTCAATAATAGTTATTAGCTAAATTAGTCAAAGAAGAGTGATAGATATAGTATAAGTTTGTGGAATTAGATAAAAGGGCATTATAACATTTATTTTCATCAAGTAAAAAGACGGTATATAAACACGTCCAAAACTGTGTGTCTTGAAGACGTACAAAAATGGATGTCCCAAAGACGCCTTGTTTTGTAACAATGTACGTCCTAAAGACGTCTTCAAAACATATTTTGGATATTAGTGGACGTCTTCGAAACGTCATGAACATCGTGAACAAACGTCTTTAAAATGTCTTTGAAACGTGTTTGTGCTATCTGGGTTGTTCGTTCTGAATACCACCTACTAGTGAATTCTCTTTCTCTCTGTAAAGGACAATCAACATTCGGCCATCCCCTAGACCTGGGTACACGCCTTCGATACGCGCGTACAGTTATACTTTCTCTCTTTTTCAAGCTGTTTTTCTCATATTTTCCTTGTCGTACTTGTGTAATCCAGGAAGGTTCCATAAGAAATTACGTGATCTGTATGTTCATATAATAGCCTTCTTATTGGAGTGCGTCATTGATTGTTTATCCTTCTAGCTGCCTAGCACATTACGTTGGAAATAATGTCAGGTCTGTAATTGAGTTTTTAAGTTTTATTGAAAAGTTTTTGTTTACTTTTTTTAATTTTAATAAAAGTAAACAAATATATCATATATATACAGGGTGATTCATAAGTAATGGGCCAAATTGTAAATCTACGTTCACTATTTTATTTTTTTCGCTTTAACATCCTGTACCTCAGTAAGGAGCAGACTAAGACCCATTATTGTTAATGAAAATATTATTATTTTGGCCTTCTGAACGTAGATTTACAATTTGGCCCATTACTTATTAATCACCCTGTATATACAGGGTGGGGCAATCTTCTGACATCGGAGGATTACATTGTTGTGGTGAGAGATAGAACTTCATAGTTTTGTGTGAGCTAATACAGTTACTGAGAATACATTTTGAAAATACTTTCGATTCTACAGGGTGTTCCAAAACCACGTAGCAGCACAAACTTACATTTTTTTAAATGGAACGTACTATATTTTGTTTAAGAATCGAAAAGATCTCACCGAGAGCGTTACAAAAATATAGCACTCTAATATATTATAAGGGTGTTTTACAAAGATATGGCCAATTATTAGCAAAAAAGACCTCCTCTTTAACACTCTGCAGAACAGTAAATTAAAATAAATCAACAGGTCTTTGTGTTCAAATGTCATACACACATCATTGGCTGTGCTCAGCATTAATTACTTTTTTCATCGGTGGCTTCTTTAATACAGGGTGAAACAAAACGCAAATCAAGCAATATCTCAAAATTTTTAAATGAATCACCCTATAAGTCTTTTTACAATTTGTTAGTACAATTAATAAACTTTCAAACGATGTAGTAAACTTAGGGCATTAGTTAATGAAAAATCGTAGATATTTTATGATAATGGTCAAAAACAAGTATTTTACATACACAAATTGAATGGTATTAAATTTTTACATGCAACCTCTTGTAAATTATAACATTTCTAAGGCATATATTTTAATCGTAATTTTGGATGCATCTAAAATATCTAATCAATGAAATAAAATGTTTGCTAATACCGTAGGTACCTACCTGGAATTACCAAAAATTTCATATTTATTCATGTTTCACTTTCAAGAATTGTTATTATAGGCTTGTTTGAGAATGGGCGAAACATAATCAAGCCATATTTTTGATTATATCAAGTGGGATACTATCAAAATAGTATCTACTAATAAATATCAAAAAAAATATTGCTGTATTCTTCGTTTGTGTTAAGGAAGTTGATCCAAACACAATAGTTAACTTGTGGTTCCAACAAGATGGAGCATCTGTATATCAGAAATTTCACCGACAGGTGGATAGGAAGTGGTGGACCAATTTCGTGGCCTCCTCGATCTCCAGATCTCACACTGATGGATTTCTTTTTATGGGGATACATCAAGCAACTTGTGTATCAAACGTAACGCATTTTCCACAATAACTCCAGCTATGTTGGAAAGAGTAAGATCCTTGTTTTTGAAAAGAATTGTATGGAAGTAAATTATCGCCATTTTGAACCCTTAGCATAAACTACTATACTTTTTATAGAATGTCAATGTTCATTTATGTAAATGTGAGTGTTCTTATAATGTTGGTTTTCATAATTGTTAGTTTTTCAAAAATAGAAAAAGTTGGAAAATGAATTACAAGCTTGCATTTTACATAACTAAGATATACTGTTTGTGGTGACTTGAGTAATTATTTCGTAAAGACTACAAACTGCTTTTATATTTATTAGTACCTACCTACTATAATGACATTAGCCTACTTACAGTAAACAAAAATATTTCTTCCAACTTAATTCCTTCTTTCCTTCCTCTAATGGTAAGAGTAGAAGTCAAAGATATTTTAGATGCATCCAAAATTACGATTATAATTTATGCCTTAGAAATGTTAAAATTCACAAGATGTTGCATGTAAAAATTTAATACCATTTAATTTGTGTATGTAAAATACTTGTTTTTGACCATTATCATAAAATATCTACGATTTTCCATTAACTAATGCCCTAAGTTTACTACATCGTTTGAAAGTTTATCAATTGTACTAACAAATTGTAAAAAGACTTATAGGGTGATTCATTTAAAAATTTTGAGATATTGCTTGATTTGCGTTTTGTTCCACCCTGTATTAAAGAAGCCACAGATGAAAAAAGTAATTGGTACTGAGCACAGCCAATGATGTGTGTATGACATTTGAACACAAAGACCTGTTGATTTATTTTAATTTACTATTCTGCAGAGTGTTAAAGAGGAGGTCTTTTTTGCTAATAATTGGCCATATCTTTGTAAAACACCCTTATAATATATTAGAGTGCTATATTTTTTTAACGCTCTCGGTGAGATCTTTTCGATTCTCAAACAAAATATAGTACGTTCCATTTAAAAAAATGTAAGTTTGTGCTGCTACGTGGTTTTGGAACACCCTGTAGAATCGAAAGTATTTTCAAAATGTGTTTTCAGTAACTGTATTAGCTCACACGAAACTATAAAGTTCTATCTATCACCACAACGATGTAATCCTCCGATGTCAGAAGATTGCCCCACCCTGTATATATACCTAAACAAAAAATATGAGTTCAAACGTTCAAAAGATTACCAGTTAGTTCAGTAAAAAGAAGCATATTAGTTAGGTCGGTCGGTCGATCTCTACCCAAATCTATTTCACAATAATTATAATTTATAATAAATACGTCAAAAGTTTATAATCAGTATTGCAACTAGCCTGTAAATTTCACCATCAACTTAATTTCTTGGAAAAAATAAGTAGTAAGTACATGTTCAGTTTAGGTACTGAAATTGATTTCATCTTTTTACAAGACAACTCTAGTAAATGTTCATTGAAATTACATCTTGAATGAATCAAATAAGCCTAGTTACTGTAAGGTGGTAATGTTTTTAAATTATTGTAAATATTTAGAATCAAATATTTAGAAAAGTTTCCATACAGAAGTTCATAATAATAATTATATTTTAGGTTCAAATGGCTGAACAGTCCCTTTTAAAGTTTACTGATGAATTACTCGAAAGCAGTTGTCTCTATTGTGCCATTTGTAAAGATATTCTAAAGCCACCAATAATATTGGTAGAAACAATTGGAAATGTATGCACAATATGTTATAAAGAAAATCTGTTAGTAACAAATTTGAAAAGTATGAATAACTCAGCATTGGAAAATGTATTGAGCTTATTAAAATTGCCTTGTAAATTTAGATCAAAAGGTTGCATAGAACGATTCTCATATGAAAAGTTAGCTTTACATCAGAACAATTGTAAATTCCATACAAAAGTATGTGTTATGTCTGGTTGTGTATGGCAAGGAAATTCTCTCGATTTGGTAGATCACTTTAAAGAATGTCATGGCCACCATGTTATCAATTTCGAAAATGATTTGTTTTTCTTACAAACTTCATTAAATGAAATAAATACAGTTAAGTTATTGGTGATGAAGCAACAGACTTACATGCTGAGAATGAAAAATGATCTTCAAAAAAACAAAATATTTTATATGATATGCAGTGTGAGTGATAATTACAGTCCCTTTAGTGAATATGCAGTCAAACACAAAGGAAGTAGTGACAATTACATTAAAACAAAATCAAAAATACTATCATCTTATTTTACATATAACAAGTTTGATGAAAATGTTGCAGTTACAATAGACGTAAATGCACTTAAACAGATCTCTCAGGTTTCAGATACTGTTACACATATATTTAAAATCAAATGTGTGGAATCTCCACTAAAAACATTAAATGAGAATATATCATGTTTTCTTGAATGTCCTGTATGTAAAAGTATTATGAAACCACCAATTTACCAATGTCATTCAGGTCACAGTGTATGCAACCTATGTCGACCAAGATTAGAAGAATGTCCTAGCTGTAGATCTACCTTTGGAAACATAAGGAATTATTCTTTAGAAGGACTAACAGCAGGCATTACATATCCTTGCATTTACCATGATTCTGGATGTACAGAAACAGGATCTGCAACTGACATGGATAAACATGAAAGTGGATGTACATTTAAACATTACAGTTGTCCTTTCCCAGGATGTACTTCTTCAGGAAACCATGATACTATTGTGAATCATTTAATTAATTACCATAGTGATTTAGTTATATGTAATGGTAATTCAGAATTCACAGAGGTAATTCGCTTAGGAATATATTCTAAATCATTTTTTGAGTGTAAATGCATTATAGCATATAATCATATATTTAAAATAGCTTTGAAAAGGGTACGATGTGGTTGTTTGGTGATAGCAGAAGTTGTCGGGGGCCAGAATAATTCAGAAGCATTTGTTATTGAAGTAGCTGCAATGGATATAAGGCCAGAAAGGAAATTAATAATGACTGACTATTGCATAAGCCAACAGTCTGAACAGGAAGTGTTTGATAAAGACATTTTGTTTCCAAGAACTGCTTTGTCTTCATATTGCAATAATGGAATGGTTACTTTTAATTTCACAATCAAAGTAAAATAGGTAACTATGGATTTATGCAGCAACCTTTAACAATTATCAATTAGCATTTAACAATTAACAATTATCAATTATAAGTTAAACCCTTGATTATATATACTCAAGGGTTAAACTATTCATTTCACTATGACTCCATTTATGCAGACAATTAACAATTATCATTTAACAATTACGAAGTTGGACAAACTTTCTTAAATTAAATGTAGGTACCGAATTTTCATCTAGTTTGCAACTAGTACACAGATCCTTACTTTTTTCATAGAAAAGCGGTTGACTTAGGGTTATGTTGTGTGTTTGTTTATTTTCAAGTTGTACTAATAAAAGAAAAAAAGTCTTCAATTCTACTATACTTCTTCAAAATAGGGCATGTCCACGTGACGTCACAAACTATTTTGACAAGACTTAGGTGGTAAAACAATAAACAAAGCGTTCAGAACACGTGGTACTTAATAGTGAGGTTATGCTGATTTATAATGGTAGATCGTGTTTGATTTTAGTTGATTTAGCTTCAGTGTACTCTTAAAGTTATTTTAATTGTTGAGCTTGCATATTTAATAATATATAATATGGGTTAATAGTTGTTTGTTGTTTGATAATTTTTCATCATGTCTATTGTTTATTGTTTTACCACCCAAGTATTGTCAACGTCAACTGTCGTGGACATGCCCTATTGTTCCAATGCACAAATAAACATGAAAATGTAGGGTTATTGTAACCACAGAGTACAGATGGTGTACTTTGTGATTGTAACTAGAATCTCGGGCTTGTGCGCATGCTTACTATTTTCTCCTAATTTAGAATTGTGTCTGCCCAAACGATGGCAGTTTTACTAATTGTTAAATGAAAAATGTTAATTCTTAAATGCTACTTGATAATTGTTAAATGTTGCTGCATAAATAAACACTAAGTTGTTAATTTATTGTAAATATTATGTATTTTGAGAAAAAATAGCTAAATGAACCAATGAGTGTAATTTCTAATGGAAATTGGGAAGGGTGGGAAAAGTTGGCAGAAGTTGAAGAGATTGTTTATTTTTTAGATAATGGTCTCAAAGAAAATGCTATGGGTGAAATGAAATATTTAAAAGTTTATAAGTGAATTGGATTTCAGCAGACTATATAAGTTATTATAATTTGCCTCTAATAATCCCAGAAATGAATAACAAATTTTACAGTATCATAATATTATTATTTTCCTTTAAGGCATTTTTATTTTTAAACATTTTGGACTGGTTTTGTTATATTTGGGAAACCACTATTCATTAAAAATAAATAAATAATATCACAATTTAAAAATGGTACCTATTGAGTTTTATTAAGCCTAGTCCAGACCTACATACATTTGCCGGCATACAATTAAACATTTGTATAAAAGCTGTTTAAAATGTGTTTGCAAACATTTCTTTAAAAACATTTGAACAAAAGTTTAATGTTTTTTTGTTTCCAGTCAGAATGGGAATGGGAAACACGTGTTTTTATACTAGCCAAGAGGCAAGTCTGGACGCGTATCACGGCAAACGTTTGTTTATTATTCTCTTGTTTGCATTGTATCAGTGGTGTACCTAGTAACACTCAAATTTCGTGGTTCATTATTGTGTTTAGATATTATTGTGTGTATAAGTAAAATGTGGAATCAAGAAAAATCTTTATGTTTAATTGAAGACCTGCACAGTACACCATGTTTATGGGAAGTAAGATGCGTGGACTATAAAAATCGGAATAAAAAAGTGGATGCATATGAAATGCTTGAAAACAAGTACAAAGTAAGTGTATCAGAAATTGAGGAGAAAATTCAGACGCTAAAAAATCAATTTCGACGAGAGCATAAAAAATTATTGGACTCTGAACGAAGGGATTTTAATTCCTCGAAATCAGTTGGAGTCATTCTTACAAAAATTTTAAATCCAGATCCATCATTCAATTTTAGGTCTCTTATTAAGTTTGGAGAAGTTCGCGTACCCACCAACGTTCTTGTTTCCTTTTCTGTGAAGTGAAAAATATAGGTATATCCAGCACAAATGCCCACCACTGCTTCACTATTCAGCGGCATGTTTTGTGTTTTGACCTGGACGCAATTGGGAAAAGTAGAATTCGATAGAATGCTCTCTGAAATGTCAATGTCATCTTAGCAACGAGTAAAACAAATCAGCTGCCGTATAAGCCCTTTGATATTTAAGTGGTTTTATTTTGCTGTTTTAGTTATTGTGTGTGTTTTGTAAAACTTTTGCTTTTTCTTTGATTGTGCTTTAGTATTTTGTGTTGTTAAACTAAATTTTTCTCCTAATATTTTTATTTATGGAGTAATAGGTATGGTTGATATTTGTGGAAAGTACAACAAGCGTTTAATTAACTGTTTAGTTTTAGGTCTGATTTCATGTTTTTATTTTATTTTTTATATAATTATATCTACAAAAGTTGCAGGGAAGGTAGATTTGTATTGAGTGAAAAGTACATACAACAAGCGTTCAATAAACTGTTTAGTTTTAGGTCTGATTTCGTATTTTTTTATTTTTTTTTTGATATAAGTAGTCATATCTACAAAAGTTGCAGAGAAGGTACGTTTGTATTGAGTAATATTTTAAATCTTTAATACCGACTTATTTTCCTTTGATCTGCAATGAAAAGAAAATATAGAATAACACAACCTCTTCCATAATATCTCTGATTATTATTTTTTCTACGACCGTATATACAAAAAAGTATACCACCATTTTTCAAAAGTTATTTTATTTCAACATACATTTATACAAAACTTTAACCAAAAACTATTATTATTATTATTATTATGAATATTAATATTAAAAACACAATTTGTTGCATTCTGTAAATTACTTAAAATTGGTAGTCCAGAGTGGAGTTATTTGGTGTTAACTGGTAAGTAGATGACGTCGATGAGGATGGCATCGGTTGCAGGTAACATATCGATGACGATGAAGGTGACGGCAATGGTTTTAAGTCATTTGTAGATGAAAGAATTTCATTTGATATATTTTTCTTATATCAAACCCGGGTGGTTTGATAGTTGTTTTGTGACCCTACCACAGATTATAAAGTGAACAGATACGAATCCCGGTAAAACATCAAACGATTTTCAGCTCCGTCGTCAATAACCTTGGACCTTTAACTCGGTATTGCCGCGATGTTGCCAGTTTAAAATATTTTCTGAATTTCTTACCAAATTGCACTGTTGACTCGGGGACAATAACAATTCCTAGTGCCGGATCTAGTTTTTTTGTAAGTTTCCACTAAATCTTTAAAACTGCGCCATGAATTAAAACTATAATCATAATCGAATATATTTATTAAATACCTACCTATATGTACATTCCTATGATTTGTTATAAATATTAATTACTCTTGAGAGATTAATCAATAAATACATTTTTAGATAACACAAATAATTACAAAAATCAACCAAATTTTAAAGTACAAATAATTCTTAATATATTTATTATCATAGGAATACAATATACACATATTATGCAAGGGACAATTTTGATAATAATTTGTAGCACCAAAGTTAATATCAAAAACTTTAAAATTTCTTTTATCATAGGCCGGGATATTAAATTAAATATTCTCATCCCTTGGGAATCGAAAGAACTTTATTTTTCTTTCTGGGAATCGAAAGAACTTTATTTTTCTTTCCGAATAAAATTTATTTGAATAGTCTCTGTATGAACGATACACTCCGCCGTGATGTTTATCCATTTTATAAGAATAATAATCTATACCACTATTTTTATAGTTAATATATTACCACAACGCACAATCTATTAGTCAAATAACACAATTAATATCGCCGATTGAACACCTTCAAACAATGAAGCAAACAAAAATGGCGTTATGAATTTTGAACACGGATTACAAGTGATTTTGAGCAAGTTTTGACGTTTTGATTATGTTAGGTTAGGTTAGCCGTCACCGTTATTGTGCATGGTTGCCAAGGTTGTGGTTTGTGAAAAAAGTATTATATAAGGTTTGTTCCAACCCACAAGTTTTGTACGATCACGAAACTGTTTCAGAACTGCTAGGATCGATTATATGCGCAGGCGTTAACTTCACACGGTTACATGTCTATAAAAATCACTGCCGGGTTGGAACGGTTTTGTGATTGCATATATATTGTTCTATGGATTGCATTTCGTACGATCAGATCAGTAGGATCATTGTCTGATATATTAGACAATGGTTGGATTAATAAGAATATAATATATGGAGCTATTTTGTAAAATAATATTTTTAAAAGATGTATCAGCCCAATTCACAACATTATTAACTAATTAAGTTGGTATCTTTTTCAAATGAAGTAAGTAAGTATTTTCACATAGAACTTTCTTTACCAAAGCAATATTAATATACCGTAACGTGACAAACGCCACACAAAACATTGGAAAAATTAAAAATCGACAAATAACCAAGCTAAATGACAGATAAAACAGCTGTTTAGTCCAATACAGTATCAATGCGCAAGCCAGTCCAAACAGTATTCAATTTTATCCGTGTATCGAAATTACCGTTCTGAAGCCGTTACATGAATGATCCAAAGGCAGGTTGGAACGCAAATAGGATCATCCGATAAACCATCACGTCTCGGTTGGAACGCATTTTAATCACTGCGCATGAGCGTGATCGTCATGTTACGGTTTTTCGACGGGTTGGAACAAACCTATAGTATATAGTAATATATATTTATGGTATAATTTTTATACATAATAATCTTTTTAATTGTATAATTCTTTTAATGTTAATAAAATTGATTTAAAACAAGTAATTATCGAATATTTGTATCTGTATAACTATCACACTTAAAAAAATGCTCATAAAATATTTGACCTGTGATCGTAAATTGAAGGAAATATTATGCAAATTGACAACCCTGTTGACAAATTTCGCGAAGCAGCCCGAACGGAGTCGACATAAGACGATGGGCATTTAAATGGGTATGTCCACCCATCTCTCTCTCTTTTTACTGTTCTCTGTCAAGCTTTCGTATCTGTTCTCTTTATAATCTGTGACCCTAATTTAAAGAATGTACAGGGTTATATCAAATATCTTCATTATTTTATATTTTCAAAAAATTAAAAATGCAACAAAAAGCTAGAAAAGATGTAGATTTTATTTGATGGACTATTTATTTACCTGTTGTAACAATGGTTATAACTTCCGAAGTAAAAAACTATCTAATAAGGTCAAATTTTGCATAATTTTACTTTCCCGCACTAGTGGGGGAAAGTGACACTTTCAAAACTAAAATGCGTGCGGGAAAGTGGGTTAAAACGTTGAAAAAATAACTATTTCACTTTTTAGTGCATTTGCTAATAAAAGAGTGTAATTAAAAAATTGTTTTTATATGTTTTAATTGTTAATATTTTTTGTTGACTTATTTATTTTAGGTGAACATGTAACTCTACTGACACTGAGTAAAAAACTCATTGATATGGATGGAATCAACATGTCTGTTGGTTCACTGGCTAATAAATTTAGAGGAACTAAAATTCAGATGGGTAAATTGCAGTTTTTCTAATAGAATATATCTTTTGGAACAACCATAAATGTAGCTCAAAAAGATTACATTTTCTGCGAGAATTTAAGAACAATGAGAGTTCTCCTTATTGTACCCTCTACAACCTGTTTTCTTGGATGAGATCTGGGTATTAGTAAGGGGAGTTTTAGCAAGTATTGGCAAGATGGTAGCACTAAGGCAGTAAGGAAGCCGAGGGGTGAAGGTGTACGATACATTATTTTACATGCAGGTTCTGAGAATGGTTTTGTCAAAAATTGTAGTTTGATTTCAAAAGTGGGAGTAAATCTTGAGACTGTAATGATTCTATGAATTCAAATGGTTTGAACATTAGCTTCTGAAGAATTTAGAAGAACCTTGTATAATAATAATGGACAATACATTTACCACACAAGTTTATTTGAAAAAATCCCCAATTTATCTTGGACTAGACAATCTTTAATTGATTGGTTACAAGAATTGTGTATACATTTTCCAGCATCTAGCATGAAAGATGAAATTGTGAAAATTGTGAAGAAACATATACCGGATAAAGAATACGTATTTTATTGCAGGAGGCAGTGTTAATGTAAGCGTGATGTTTTATAGATTAGATAGACTGGCTCTCCAGCATGGTCATCGTATTTTGAGACTACCTCCCTATCATTGCCCATTCAATCCAATAGAATTGGTTTGATCCGAGCTAAAACAGTATTTCGATGCTAGGATACAAATAACCTCTGTTGACCTTATAAATGCATGAACAATAATAAATGTTTGGCAAGAGGCAATTGAGCAGGTATGAACAGATAAATTCACGTTTCTGTCGTACTGCCAGTATTTTGATTTTTTCGGGAGTCCTGAGGACTGTATTTTGTGTGTTTTTCTTGAAGTCTTAATAGCGCAAATAAGCGCTAGTATGCGTTCTCGATTTATTTTATGGTTGATTTTCCACAGAATAGTCCAGTTGGGTTAGCCCAAAAACTATCAAAAAAGGTAGAACGTGTCGCGGGACACACGGTAGGAACTTTAGTTCCTTTTAACAAAGTCTATATATTCCAATAAGGCCGGTCGTCCTTTGGATGCGTTTTCGTCCGAATTATCTTCGTCAGAAATCGGACGAAGACGTGCGAATCATCCCGTTCCATTGAAACCTATTGAAGCTCGTACACTGCGTCCGAACTGCTTCGTACAAATTCGGACGTAAACATGCGATGTGCGATCTATCCGAAACAAATGGGATTGTTCGCAGTTGTTATGACGAGTTGATAGTCGATTTGTTGGATTTGTTACAGACCGAGATGGATGTTGAAAAATTAATTACTTTAGTTCATGAAAGAAAGCCTCTGTGGGATATGACCGACAAATCATATCACATCAGAGACATACAAATAAAATTGTGGCAAGAAGTGGCAGTTGAAATGAATTTTACGGGTAACCCAACATTAACCCAACACTTTTTTCTTTTCAATTTTAATCGCCTTCTAACAAGATAACTATTTTCCAAAAGAAAATCATCCATATTTATTAATAACTATATAGTAGCTTCCCCACTAAGCAAGAAACGTCTTTGTGACGTTGAGTTACGTTATTTTCAAGTAACTTACAAGATGTTCTCCTTTAAATATCTAATTGACGCAACTGGTACGATTTTGTGTGACGTTTGAATTGATTATGTTTTTGGAATGTTAAATGTAAGCATATGATTCTAACGGTATCAACAAAACGTGTTAGAAACGTAGAATTCATGTTGGTTTAAAAAATGTTTTAAGTTTACATCGCCGACATGTTTTTGGGTCAACCTCTTTGTTAGAGAGAAATGAAATGTAGCACAAACGTAACATTCTTGCCAAACCATGTGCCAACCATAACCTATAAATTATAATACCAAAACCAAAGTATTCCAGTCAGCGCCTGAATCTCATTGTTCGTTTTGTGCATGTGCAAGTGCAATCGTTCCTTTTAAAAATTTTGTTCAGAACACAGACCACGTTTAGAGTAGAGGAACATGAATCGTAAAGTAAGTACTAAATTCGTTAATTTACCTAATTATAAGGAAAGAATCTCCTGTTTTACCCCTACTTACTACAGTAATTAGTTTTAAGTTAGTTAGTATAAGGATTTTATTTAGCAAATACGTTATTATACTTAGTCCTTCTCAAGCATAACACTTTTTCGGCACATATAACACAGAACAATAAGTCAATATTTTCTTTTCATAGTTATCAATCTTCAACAACGTAAAATTCGAGATTAATATTTAGTAGACCCTTTGTTACCTGCATGTTTTTGGAAAAATTTGCAAACTTTCCCATGTTACAAAAGTGCAGGTTACTAAAGCAAAACATTTTTCAAATGTTACTTAAAGTGTAATTCTATACACTGGAAAATCATGTAACAGGACTGGATAGTCTAATGTATTGTTCTTGTTTCTAAAACAAGATTAATTTTTCAGTATAATAAAATATCTACAAGTTGCCGGGCGGAATGGACCGGAGTTCATAAGGAGAGGCTTGGCTGCAACTTTTCAAAATAAATTGGCAATATGTACATTGTTCCTGGAAGGGCCAAAAGAATAACTTCAAAATTAAAGACTGCAAGATTATCAATATTTTAAAAGGTCTCATATTGGACAATTAACATTTAATATTCACTTAATCATTGATATTCATCCTCAGATGCAGCACAACATTGCCACACTGTAAGTGATAAAGAATTTGAGATCATTACCATGGATTGGTTCTGACAAGCCAACCAACGGCTCAAGCGAGCAGAGCTTCAGCAGAGGAATTGGTAAATATAAATATTTTTGAACAATATTAGTAAACATCTACAATGAATATTTCCAAAATTCTAATATTTGAATTATTTTTCAGAGGTGTGCAGCAGATGTTTTACATATCTTTCTATATGTACATATTTATATACATAAGTAAAATAGAATATATTTTTTATTTCAATCTACAGTCTTATTATTCTGAAACAATTCAATAACTACCTATAAAGTGTTTTAGTGGGAAAACGACCAAATAAAAATAATTATACTTTCTCTTATCAAAAATTCAATAGGAATTCTTATCAATAGAAAAAACTGTTGCTACAAAGACCATTATTTCTGTCGATATGAGGTATCAATGAACTTTTTGCAAGAGCAGGTATAATTATTTTCTTGGACCGCTTTTCCACTAAAAGTAGGTCCGCTTTAGTTTCGATTTAGAAGCGTTACATAAATGTAACGCTTTAGTCATTCTGCACTAAAAAGACCATCTCAAAAACGAAACTAATATGTTATAGCTTCGAAACGAAAACGTAACTTCAGTCACATGATCGTAACGTTAAAATTACGAGGTAGCTGGAACATTCCAAGAACGGAAATAATATGTTATACTTTTGTAACAAAAACGTTTATTTGTAAACGTAACTGGGATTTTGTCATGTTTGCGGACATTTTACGTAACTATGAACAAGAAAAAGCCGTAACAAATCTTTTTTGGATAACGTAACAATGTAACTTTCAACGTATCAGTAACGAAACTGCGATGTTTTTTTGCTTAGTGGGTCTATATAAAAATGACTTCGTACAATGCGAAAACTTGTCTAGTGGACGATACCACTATGCGAAATCTGACGAAATTATTCATCCGATTTCTGACGAAAATAATTCGGACGAAAACGCATCCAAAGGACGACCGGCCTAAAGTCCGACCACTCTCTCGACGACGCGAAAATCCCCCTCCTGCCGACACCCACCGTCTCACCGGCAAAACCCACATCTGATGTGGGATTTATTTATTTTTCAGTTCTCTTTGACTTACACGGTGGTGTAGCAGAGCGTTGTATCGGGTGCGCCAAAGAAAGTGATCTTGAATTTTAATTTGTGCGAATGTTATCTGCTGTGTTTTTGATTGTGTGCGATGCCTTCTTATGGAAATTATTGTTGCGTGGATTTGTGTAGAAACAATACTGCAATTCATAAACAATTATCATTTTTTCGTCTTCC
>CAJUYI010001024.1:96295-116183 GCA_910591695.1 Galerucella pusilla | reverse complement strand
TTTTTCAAAACAAACTGTAACTTTGATGTACATTTATTTCGAGGCAATACACTTCAGTAAACCAAAATGTGTTGATTATATAATTCTTATTTTCCTGTCTGTATATTTTGGGGGACAAAACTAAAAACTATGTCGGTATTAAAGTTACTGGTAGCATAATTTGTACAGCTTGGTGAATAAATTGTACAACCGTACAGTATCTGAAACGATATAGTGTGTAGATTATATTTTTATTAGTTTATGGAATGTAATAAAAGCATTTTTTTTGTTTTGTACAACTTTGGTTAAAAGATTGTGCCGTTGTCTATTGCTGTATATCTTTTGTCCATTTTACAAACTGTGCTTACAAAATTATGTATTATTGTACTAAAAATAGATAAAGATACTTAGTTCTCAATTTTTGTAGGTCTTCCGTCGCATCCTCAACACGAAATTTTCAAAAAACAAACCAGTGGACACAGCAGCATTTTTTCGTTTTATCTAAAAGGAGATATTAAGAAATCAGAAACATTTTTGTCAGCTTTACACATATTTACGCTTGGAGAAAGTTTGGGAGGATATGAAAGTTTGGCCGAGTTACCGTAAGTTTTAAATTAAGAAAACAAAAGCATACAAACTGTTGTTATTTATCTTTATAATATTCATTGTTCAATATATTGTTGGAACCGTTTACATTCGTCGAAAAGTCACGACTCATCGTACTAATAACGTCTTGGTAACAATCAACTTGAATGATCCTCCTTATAATGTGGAGTTGGTCCCAATTGATTTGTTGTAATCCAAGAAGCTCGAAAAATCTTGTGAAACATTACGGAAATGAAATGAAATCGTTTTTTTATTACATAGTATCATTCACAGTCGTTTGGGGCTACTGAATTAAAAAAGTGTTTCCATAAAATCATTGTAAACTTTTTAACGAAGTTTTGTGCTACGCTACACAATCCACTTTATAGTGTGAATTTAGTTCTGCTAGCTATTAAAAAAAAGTTGAAACATTACGTACAGAGTCAGTTTTAAGTATGGAACGCCACAACTATATCTGAAAATGCTTACCCGATTTTTCTTTTAATATTGGCTTGTGAGTGTTTTGTTTTACGGTCGATCTTATTGTTTTTTAGTTTTCCTGGAGATATAAAAACCTATAAAACCACACACACTATTTAGTTATAGACTCACCTCACGAGCTAAGTGAGATGGAGCTCGATCACGGTACAGACAAATAATAGGCAAATATTGTTGTTTGGGGTATTGTTATTGCTTGAAAACAAAAGATATGGGAACAATGTAAATACCACTATAAAATCGGCCATATTACAAAACCCTCACCAAAATTGATAAAAATCGTTCAAGCAGTTTCCGAAATAATTGAGATATTCCATACTTACTCACTCTGTATTAGATTTGTTGACAAATGAACTGTATTTTTTGATATTTTCTGTTATTGTTTTTTTTAGGTCCGTAATGACTCACGCTTCGGTACCCGCGGAACAAAGGGCTCAATTGGGAATCACCGACAATCTCATCAGAGTATCCGTTGGACTTGAGGATGTTGAAGATTTAATCGCCGATTTGGAACAAGCATTCCTAAAAATCAAATGAGTTTTTAAAAAATTAAAAGAGAAAATCAAATATATATTTTTTATTTTCGAATAATTTTTTAATTATTAACACTTTTACACAATTTCTATACTAAAATAAGTTTGTTGGTTGAATTTTCCAATTAGTAAGGTACAATACTGCAAAACGTTTATAATTATTTGCACTGTATAAATAAGACATTTGAGTTTTAAAAATACAATTCTAATTTCACGTCAGAACACTGAAACAGGAATGGCATCTTTCTATCAGTTAACAACGGGCTGAAGAACTACTGAATATCAGAAGGAATAAGCTGATAATTATTATTTAGCTGTATAACGGGGATCTCAGCTGCAGACTTTGTGACATTGAGAGCGAGACCGTAACCTATACATTGGCTGACTATGAGGCATTGTACTCCAGGAGACAGGCAATCTTCGGAGAAACCAACGTCCGCCTGGAGCAAATAGCGCGCATCCAGTTGACCTATATCATCTACTCGAAGGTACGTGGAATATATGGCAGTAGAGTACAATACGCCAACAGGCTGCAGTGCACCCAGCACAAGAACGGCTCCAAAAAAAAACAGCGTTTCTTTCACTGGTGTTAATGTATTAATGTGATTTCGGCGTTGACTCTAGTCCATCATTATGCTCTCAGAGTTTATCTACGGATGATATCTACCTTGTACTGTAATTCAAGGTCTGTAGTGGCCTCCGAACAACTAACATACTAGAAGAGTAAACAGACGTATTTTCCTATGCCAAGATAAGCAAAGTTTATTTATTTATTTTGTTCATTCCGCAGATGTTGTCATGTCGTATTATTTAAAATGCAATAATGAACTAATGACTTGAATTTTTTTGGCGCAGTCAGTAGGATTGCGAAAGAGTCCTTACAGTGGAAACTCGTAGTTTTTAAACGTTTGTTTGCGATTGAGAAAACAGTGGAACTTAAAACTAAGTGGAAAGAAGAAAACTTTCGTCAACAGTCTCTACAGTCTACTTATTTATGTCAGAATCCTTTGTTTATAATCCATCAAGTATGTAACATATCTGCAGAGTTATTAGAAACCTTAATCGCTAATTTAAATTCAAGTGATAATATTTCTAATTTTAATATAATAAATAACGAATAATACAATGGCAGTCCTACAATTTGATCTTAAGACATTTTGTATTTTACCTTGTTTTGACGAAAAACCTAGTGAATTACTGAATTATATGATTTCATTAAAGTAGCTACCAGTATTATGATAGAACAGCCGGTAACGAAAATTGCATTAAAAACATTTTGTTACTACAAGATAATAGTTTCAAAAATTATTGGCAAAGCCAAAGGAGGTATTTCAATTTATGGTTATAATGATTGAGATTATTTAATTTTGGTGATCAAACGCTTTGACTGGAGATTTAGTTAATTTAAGGCCAAATTTTAATGAACATCCGCAACAATTTCTTCATAAATGTCTTAAAATTTTATATATAATATGTAATTATCTAGATCTTAATAATCATGGTCATCATATAATAGAAAAAAAAACAATTTTTCCAACAACAGGCAATAACTACTTTTCTGACGGGTATAAATTAGAACTTAGAGACCCCCTCACTTTAGCATCTGCTATACAGTATATACAAGAAGAATATAAAATACGTTTTTAACCAAAAGGTAATAATTCTCCCACATCAGTCTTCCTTTCAAAATTATTCCAGACCACAGCAATGACAACTAATCAACAGAGATCATTTCTTCAAGGTCCAATTAACATGAATCATAGACAGCTACCCCACAACGATATTTTACAAATAAACAAGTTTTTGGTAAATCCCAAAACGTTTGGACAAATAAAAATTCACCTCAACAAATGCCTACACAAAAAATTCAAAACCTACTACTATGAATATTTCAAGTATTCTTCCTGTTCCACGCCATCTTCCTACAAATAACTTCAACAGACAGATCTATTCAAAGAGCTTGGACTTCTTGAGTGAAAATTATGAAAGTAAAGATATCGTCAGTACTTATAGCTATAGACGATTATAATGAAAAATTTCAGTTGGTTCCGAATCCAAAAACAAATAACAGAAATTAACACTCTTTGTGACAAAACCGAACTACCCTAAATTGTTATCCAAAAACCCCCCATTCTCAATGACTCTGGTTCAACAAAATCATTCTTAAATCCCGATATTTGCTTCAAACATTTTGAAAATAATATTAAGCACGAACCATTTATAATAAGCTCAGTTTTTCAAACTCATTCTCAGGAATATTCTACTCAAATTCCAAGTTTAAATGTTTCAAAAATAATAAAATTTTGTAATTTGGACTTTTCAAATTCCACAAGCTTTTTGACATATAGGCACAGATTATAATAATCTGTGATATAACCTTAAACTTTTAAAGGCACATACAGATTTTTTAAATGCAATATTAATGACTGAAAGTTCTATTTTTCCTATCAAACTACCATACTACCAACCAGATAAAACTCAATTTTATTTTATTCAATTAGATCCTCATTCCATAAATCCACTTCGTGTTCCTGTTAAAGAAAATAAAGGTACAATATTTTTATCTAGTCAAAAAATTAATAATGCATGTTTAAGAGAAACCCTAACCGAATCACATAATGGTATAGCTGAAGTCGAATTAATTAATGACAGTAGGTAGTGAAACAATTTCAATGTCTATAGCTAATCCTCTAAAAAGTAACGCCATAAACTTGAAAGAATATCATCTATGTACAGCTGACGTTATACCAATTCAATCCCCGAACAAAGACGAACAAATACATTAAAAATCTCATTAGAACTGACCACATGAATTTGGAAGAAAAAGATAAAATAACAATTATGTAGAACATTTTTAGACGTATTTCATAGACCAATTACACCCTTGACATTTACAAATAAAATATAACACCAAATAAGAACAAGTGACGAAATACATTTGTTTTCACTTCTTGACAATCTCTTGACCGTTCTCCAAATTTTGGTCCCGTTTTCGTAATATCGATCAGTTTAAGAACTGTGACGACCAGCACGTATAATTTTTTTGCACCTTGCAATTTCAAGATGAAGAAAGAAGTTGCTTTATTCACATTCTTTCACTGAAGAAGTTCATTACCTTTTATATTATTTCACACAATTTAAGGTTTATCGCACATCGTTGAAGAGGATGAAGTGTAATAAAGAAAACTAATTTGAATATCAACTTTTATGATGTTATGGTAAATTGTTTCAAAGCAACTTTTCCAAAGCCAACCATTTATGTGGCTATACTGAACTCAACGGTTCTATCGGTATAGTACAGATCCTGAAAATATAAACGAGCTCGGAACAGTCAAAACTAAATTTGAAATTATTCATTAGCTACTTTTGTACTTTTCTTTGACAATATACACGTAGAATGGATCATTTAAAAAAAAATCCCAGCCTACAAGCAAACTTTAATCTAGTTTAGGTCTGTATATAAAGACCATAAGAAAGAGGCCCACATGTGATCGTATCACAAGTTAAAAGATGGCTTCCGCAGACTCGTTTTTTCTGGAGTTTCGCTTCTTGTCTATTGATTCTATTCTTACCAGCCTTATCATTTGTAGTAGACTTTCCCGGCAATAACCGGTGATAAGGGCAAAAAGTTTTTTTCTTATTCTCCAGTTTGAAAAGTACCTGCTAGTGAACACTCATGTTGACGCATTTTCTAAGATATTGTTCGTTTCAGAAGAAATTAATTAATATTTGGGATATTACAACTGTAGTCTTCCTTCCACCCAAGCTGGGTCTTCTGTCTGCACTTCCACTTGTAAAACAAACACATTTATCTTTACCAGTTCCAAGACACTATATTATCTTTTTAGACACTTGATTTGTGATATACTATCTAGAAGAAAGTATCCGAAGATAAGAGCTATCTACACCAGGTTTCTATTGAGGTTTAACTAAGGTGGTTTCAATAGTCGTTATCTACTCCCACCAGAGATTTCAGTCTTCAGAAATAGAATAGAAACTGCTCGCAGAGAGTTGTCTCTGGATAGATTTTTGTGGAAGATTACCAACCAAATAAAAAAAAGTAGTTAAGCTTAAGGACGTCATTTTGAATAATTGTTGAGATAACAACGTTTGTTAATGTAGGTAATTACTACATGCAAAATAGTTTCAGTAAGTTTATTGTAACCAGTTCAACAAAGAGTATCTTTCACTTATGCTGCCAGGGATGATTTTCTAGAATTTCTACTCAGGCCAAGTCAGCCGTTGGCGAGTGACAGACGTTTACTTATATGGGCCATGTCAGTCGTTTTAAGCCACGGAGCGACCTTCCGATTAAACCCGTGTCTCAGTAGTGGCCCCCACTAGTGATGCTAGAAAATCATAGGTGGCTCAAATGGTAGGGCCGTCGTCAGTCGTTTTTGACTGACATGGCAGCATAAGTGTTAAGTAGCAAATTTAATCAAAAAACCCTCAAACCCACTTGAAAGGCACACAAGAAGACTAAATAATGCACAAATTCACTCGAATATGCTTTAAAACGAAAATAAGCATGTAAATGGACCTTTTTCCATTCTATTTCAGTCAAATACAGACCTACCTACCTACAGACCCAAATACAAAACTCGAGAGAACGCTGAAAACAGTCTAAAACGATAGAAAAACACACAATTCGACCTTATTTCATCCAAATACTCTCGATTTCACGTAAATACAGCCCGAAACGGTCAACGATTCTCGAAATGAGTCAAAAAACCCTGAAATCCACTTGAAAAGCACACAAGAAGACTAAATAATGCAGAAATTCACTCGAATATGCTTGAAAACGAAAGTTAGCATGCAAATGGACCATTTTCCATTCTATTTTAGTCAAATACAGACCAAAACTCGAAAGAACGCTGAAAACAGTCTAAAGCGATAGGAAAACACACAATTCGACCTTATTTCATCCAAATACTCTCGATTTCACGTAAATACAGCCCGAAACGGTCAACGATTCTCGAAATGAGTCAAAAAACCCTCAAATCCACTTGAAACGCATACAAGAAGACTAAATGATGCACACATTCTCTCGAATATGCTTTAAAACGAAAGTTAGCATGCAAATGGACATTTTTCCATTTTATTTTAGTCAAAGTTCCAAGAATATAGTAAATTTCACAAAACCAATACAGTTGATGTGCTTTAAGCCAACTATAAATATAAAAAAAATTTAAATTTGTATTTTTTGCCCCTCAATGGGATATGTAATAAAATGTGATGTATCAGTATCTCACGAACTAACAAGGTTATAGAAAAATTGCATGTAGGGATTTAAAATAAATTTCACAATATGTCCCACCAATCAGTAAGCGCTAAACTAAGGGCCCAATTGGGAATCACCGACAGTCTCATCAGAATATCTGTCTTACTTGAGGATGTTCAAGATTTAATACAAAAAATTAATTGTTCTGAAATTTGTTTAAAAACGCAAATATATTATATTTTAAATAATTTTTACTTCCTCACTAAAACAAGTTCGTTTGTTAAACTTTTTATTCATTAACGTACAATACTGCAAAAATAAATAATTCTTCGCGCTGTATAACAATAACGATGTGAATTTCACGAGAAATCATTATTTAGAGACGTTAACAGAACTACAGATCTTCGTAATACCATTAACAATTCGTTCGCAAGTTGTTTTATCCAACGTCCCCAGTTTGGCCAAGTGCATTCGAACGCTCGTAATATACTGCAAAAGAAACAATTGTAAATAATGTGATAGTTGCTTTATGATAATAGAGGAGTTGAGTATAAGGTGTGTGGCCAACAAAAGTGGTTTTTTCTGACAAGAATGATAGTTAAGGTCTACCATTCAAACCATAAGATTTTTGCATGTTTTTTATCATTGCGAACATCTATATTGCTTTATTAAAATTATGAATACACCCTCGAAGCGTTTATCTTGAAATTTAAAATGACTTTTTAGCTCAATACTCAACATGTCGGTGGCCAATAGTTCTAGGAACGTTTGGCAATTCACCATTGCATTTCTGTTATTCTGTCACTAGTTATGTCAAATGTCAATTATATTTATTTTTGTTGATATTCGTTTAATTGTGTATGTCCATTTTCGATTAGATTTTTGTAGCATTTCTAGTTAGTTGTATCTCTATTCTTCTAATTACTTTTTCCACTGACATCTGACATAACTAGTGACAGATAACAGAAATAAAAATGGTGACATGCCAAGAGTTCCTAGAATTATTGGCCACCGACATGTTGAGTATTGAGCCAAAAAGTCATTTTAAATTTCAAGTATTCATAATTTTAATAAAGCAATATAGATGTTCGCAATGATAAAAAACATGCAAAAATCTTATGTTTTGAAGAGTAGACCTTAACTGTCATTCTTGTCAGAAAAAACCACTTTTTGCTGGCCACACTGACCTTAGAGTGAACTCGTTTATTTTTTAAGTGTATCAGTTTATTCCAGTTTCATCAATTTGTACCATTTGAGTACAAAAAGAGTTCTTATAAAGTTCTTATAAAGAGAAAATAAACGATTTTTTAAAAGCTGGCGCAGTTACTAGTAAGTAAGTTGAAAAAAAGTGATAATAAATTGCGTGTATCAACTCTTACAAAAGAGTTATATTTTATAAAAAATTGCGCAATGTACAAAAAACTTGCAGCGCAAATTTAAATTATAAAGGAATCTCCAACTGCAAAATTGATTTTACAATACACTTGTTCAGTAACTTAAAGTACACAGTTCTAAAATACGCCAAAATTGTGGAATTGTTTGATAGTAAATTGATAAATTGTGCAGTGTAAAAATATATGAAAAATAAGTATATAAAAATTGTCTTGAGAACTTGCAGCGCCAATTAAAAATATAAAGGGGTGTTCTAATTGCAAAGTAAACAATTTTATAACAGCTGTCGCAGATTTACTCAGTCAGTCGTGGAATAAATTGCAAACTGCGTGCAAACCTACAAGGCAGTCTAAATTAAATAATTTTCTGAGAATTTTAACCTCACGCCAAAAATGTTTATAAATGATTGCGCAATGCGCTAAAAATTTGTAACGGTAATTTTAAATATTAAAAGGTGTCCCAACTGGCAAATAAACGTTTATATTATAAAAGTTGTCGAAGAAAACTTGAAGGGTAAAATATAAAAATGAAGAGATGGTTTAACGGTGAAATTAAAATATTTTAAAAAATGTAAAACGTTTCAACATTGGAATAATAATTGATAATTATTGTGACATTAAAAAGATTTTACTTGACTATTTCACTAGAGTAAATTGATAACTGACAAAACTTGAAGGTTTTGAACAGGCAATTTTTTGTCATGTCGCGGCAATTTTTTGACGTTTAATATATCAAATCTATGTGTATAAAATTCTATCACTCTGTGATAAAATTAAATATAAAATCTTTGTTAGTGGTTTCTAAGGAAGCTAAGTTGTTTATTTATTTATTTAACTGTCTAAAAATTATTATTAAAACTGTTTCAAAAATTTAAATAAGTACCTATTATTAACATGAATAATACAAGATTTGGAAATAATTCAATAAATGAAATAGAGAGTATTAAGCAAAGTATACCGCGAAATAGAATGAAGACAAAAGAGTCTGCGTGGGAAAAGTTTAGATGTTTCTGGACGCACGTAATTATAGGTTAAAAAAGGATACTTCTGAACAAGTTATAGCAAAAATTCTTGAAGATTATGGTTATAACATGAAAAAAAAAGAGATGGAACTGATTATACTGAAGCTAGTGTGAAAACACTTTGGAATACGACTGTTCAAATGGTTCAGGAAAAATATTTTCTAGAATTTAACATTAAAATTGATCCATTTAAAGATGTTACCTATAAATTTGCTAGATTGGCCAAGGATACAAAACGTAAAAAGCTTCAGGCTGAACCTGAAACCAGAAAAAGAAGTTCTAACGCGCTTACCAAAGAAGAATTAATGGAAATGGTAGGAAGCTATTCCGAAGATAATCCTGATGGGTTACAAAAAAAGTTTTTTCATTTATTTTCGTTCGAATTAGCATGGCGTGGAAATGAAGCTGCTAATTGCGATATTAATTACTTTAAAAAAGAATATGATAATAAAGGTAGTTTTACTGGCAGGGTAGAATATAATCCAATATTTTCCAAAATGACACAAGGAGGATCAAAAGCTTTATCTGGCAGTAAGTGGCTGGTAAGAAATAATGCTAACAACAATTTGTGTCCCGTTCGTTTATTTTTAAAAATTTTTGAAAAAAGAGAATCCAATCCTTATCTAACAACAAGATTATTTTCAACAGTACATCCAAATTGGGAGAAAGCAATATGGTACAAAAATTCACCATTGGGAATTAATACAATTTCAATGTGGACGAAAATATCGGCAGAATCAATTGGTATAGACACAAAAAAAATAAAAATAACCAATCATTCACATAGAGCTTCTGCAATATCTGCATTAGCAAAAGGAGTTGGTGAACAAGAAGTAATTAGGCCTACAGGACATTCTTCTGCCCATTCTTTGAAACCATATTTACAATTAAATGAAAAACACCATTTTCTACTACCGTGTGTAAAGTACGTACTTTAGACACATTTTCGAGTGCGTAAAACTTTATTTTACGCACTAGTGCGTAAAGAAAAAATTCCAATATGTATGTAGCTATAGATATCAAGTCTTATAAAAATATAGGTATAATAAACGGATATTAAATCTAAGTTTTTTTTCATAAATTGGAGATAGAAACCTATAGAATTCGGTAAAGTAACCTAATAATTATTGTTAAATAATTATTGAGTACTGGAAATAATACGGTATATAGGCATAAGTTGGCGGTGAGTGACTGACATTTCTTTGTGAATTGAATCTGACATTTAAAATTTAAATTGAGATCTTCCGACTATACCTAGGGTAAGCAATTGTATTTTATATTCAAGAATTGAATATTTTTAGAAAACTATGATGTTATTTTACAACTCCTTAGAGCAGGCTAAAGGATTAAAATTTAATAACTGCACAAATTGCACTTTTAATATTCATATTATTAATAATTGGATTCGTTTATTGTTTTGTTAATTTGTTCATATTTTGATTATAATTTCCAAATCATTTATAATATAATATCTTATTAGAAATTAATAATAGCGTTAAAGATTCTTCTAAAGAAAAATTTAACTTAATTTAACTTTACGCACTAGTGCGTAAAGTATGTTTCTTTACGCACTAGTTACTATTAAACTTTTGTATTTTAATTAAATATTCGCTAGTAGAAAAAATATTGTATGCAATTCGTGTGTAAAGACCTTTTTTTCGACTCATGTGATTGTCAATATTCACATTCGTCAAAAAAAAGGCTACTTTACACACTAGTTACATAAATAACTATTTCCAACTTATAGAGAACGTTCGAGAAAATAAAAATAAAGAAAAGGAATCCTCAGTTTCTAACTTAAATTCATCACAGGTTATGATGCAAAACAATCCCCAAAATAATGCTACAACTTTTTACATAAATAAGTAGTTTTTTTTCACAATGTTATTATTTTTTTGGCTTTGTATAATTGAATTTTGCAATAAATAAAACGTTTAAGCATATGATTTTTTAGTTTTTCTCTTGTGAAATAGTCATGTCGAATACCACTCAATTAAAAATTTTGTAAGGTAAAATTTTTCTCTTTTCGTATTCAAGTTTGTTGCTTTTAGGTAATTTTGCTCATGACATTTAATCCAAAACCACTCGCCTAACGGCTCGAGGTTTTGTTAAAAATGTCATTCGCAAAATTGCCAAGCAACAAACTTTCATGGCAATCGAAAAATTTTGCCGACAAAATTTTCACTCTCGTGGTATTATATATGAAAATTCACAAATCCTCGAAAAAAAATTATGATGCAAAAGTTAAAAAATCAATTGATTTCCAAAAATTACGGGGTAATGAATGAGTGCGATGGATATATAACATTAACGAAAGTATCGCAAAAATTCCATAAATCTGGTCTGAAACTATGACAGCACACCAAAATGAACAATACTATAGAAAATTGCGCAGCTTGTTTAAACTCACCTTTTCCATAAACGTGACATTCGGACTATGAAAATATGGTTTCAGGAAATCAACTCTTTGTTTGTTCTCAGCACCGGCATGAAATCTAGCAACCTTCATCATATTCTCCAAAAACTCCTCGACGTCAAAAGAATTACCCTCAACGTCTACTTTGAATTTATAGGGAACCAGCTGCTGATCTTCGACGTCGGTATCGACTCTTTGACGCACTATCATACATCTATACGGTGAGGCAATAAGGGCACCGTTTAAACTGAATGGAGACATTATCATTCCTATACAAGGTTTATTTCTACCGATCCATCGTTGAACGGATTGTTGAGTTTCCAAATCTTGATGGGAAGGTTCGGGCGCGAACGTTGGATGCGAATGAAACCATCTAGAAATATAAATAAAATTTGATATGCATCCATAACGCTTTTTTAAACAAATAACTTTATGCATTTGTAACATCGGTACATATCTCACTTGTATATAAAATTGAAACAATGTTTGTTTTTAAGATATGAGATATATGTGCAAGAAGTTTTACACATGTGAGAAATTTGAAGAAGTTTTATATAGATGAGATATTTTCAGGGGTAATATCCCTAGTGCATTTAATTTTTCCGGGAAAACGAGTTTCTTAGTAATTTTTTAAAACAGATTCTTAAAACGAGTGTTCCAATTAGATGCACGAGGGATATTTGGTAAGATTATTTCCTGAGTTAAATAAACATTTTATTTCAATACATTTGGGTGATTCTACCAGCAACGTCAGTATTCATGTCACAGTTAATTTTTCGAAATATACGTTTTAATGATAGAATAATTCAGTATGTATAAGTTGATTACATTTGTTCTCAATCCCTTTCTAAACTCTAATTCAATTTTTTTGATATAACTTAACAAAATATTGAAACATAAGATGAGATCTCAGCTCCGTGCCATCCAGTATGGCAAGGTAGAATATGAACTACACATTTGAAAAATTGAAAAAAGTATTTATAAACTGATTATTCTTATATAAAACTCTCAAATTCTCAGATTCAGGAACAATGACTTTGATTTTTCAACAACAATATTCATTTTGGACTAACATTGATTTGTCTCCGTGTTGTAACCTCAGCTCCGTGAACAAGAGCTTGGACTTCACGAATATCCACTAGATGGCAAAAATGCTTATGTGCAATCGTACACGTGCGTCTGTTTGTTAGTCTGTTGTTAGTTAATGTCATTCATTCGAAGAAAGCGCGTGAAAGTAATCGGTACTGTATTATTTTGGTTATTATTATCTGTAAAGGTGAGAATGTTATTATTCATTCTCAGTTCCGTGTTCACGTATATTTTCAGTCGTGGTATATGTACTTGCATGATACAATGGGGTTTTATTGTTCTTAATAAACTGTAATAATTCGTCAAATATCAAAATCCTAACCTTAAAATTGAAAGTGAAATCAGCGATAAATGTTGAAAAATCTCAGCTCCGTTACCATTTTGTGGTAAAGGAGCTGAGATTCAACTATGGGGCTGATATAGAGTTACGTTCTCGCATATATTATACATATTTTATCCCAATTATGAAAATCACTTCAAGTTCGGAAATGGTTATAGGGAGATAGATAGATAAATTAAAAAACACAAAAGATACTCGAATTAATCCATAAAAGAGTTCAAAAAATCAAAAAGCGCGTATCCCAGAAAAAAATGATAAATAATTTTGTCACAATGTGATCAAAATGTATGATAAAAAAATCTCAGCTCCGTGGCTTTGTCCCAGCAGAAATTATGAATAATGTGAAAAATATTTTGTTTTTATTTGGGCCATTTATCTAGCACTATTCATCTCTTCTGGTCTTATCATTTAACTACATAATATGTGTTATTTTCAAATGTAGAAAAAACTAAAATTATTTTCGTCAAATCTGACGTTGCTGATAGAATCACCCATTTTTTAAATTAAAATAATAAGAACAATAACTTGTCAAACTTGTATGAAATTTTTTCGATTTTATTTCTCGGAAAAACTGCTGACAACTAAGTTGACAGTTGTTGAGAAATTTTTCCACTTAAAATTTATATTTGACATACCAATTCTTGATAGCGATTGGTCAAAATTGATAGGAAGGAAATAATCAGAATAAGTTTTATATACAGGGCGGTACTTAAGTAGCTGTACATAAAAATACAGTACAATCTTCACTTCAAAATATTGCCATTTAAACCAGCTAACCTCAATAAAATGTTGATATTAAGAGATATACAGGGTGTTGAACATAAAATTTTAATTTTCGTTTTTTACAATAACTATAACGCTTTTTGACGTATATGCACAAAAATTAGAGGATGGGGGTATTTGGATAGGAGAAATCATAATTTTGTCGCTATTTCGATGTATTTTGTAGAGGGCGCCACATAGGCCACGTATGCGGCATAAATGTACGCAAAACTTTTTACATTTACATTTAGATTTACATCAACGCTACTTTTGTAAAAAATAATTAAAGCCACATCATTACAACAAAAAAAAGGTATATCCTCAAATCTTGACGGTTTTAGAGATAATCAAATTTTAGTGTTATTATTTGATGAAATTACGTTTGAAAAATGTAGTGTGTGTGTAGTGTTTTTAGTATTAAGATGAACAGTATTAGGGTATAGTGAAAGTTGACATGAAAAATATGTATGGTACTTTTAATATTCAAAAATAATAATTATCGCACACACAACTACATATTTCGAACGTAATTTCATTAAATGTAGTTAATCGCTTAAATGTCATTATCTCTAAAACCGTTAAGATTTGGGGATACCAACAGATATACCCTTTTTGTTGTAATAATGTGGCTTTAATTATTTTTTACAAAAGTAGCGCTAATGTAAATCTAAATGTAAAAAGTTTTGCGTACATATGTGGTGCCCTCTACAAAATGCATCGAAATTGGTACAAAATGATGATTTCTCATATCCAAAAACCTCCAACCTCAAATTTTTGTGCATATACGTAAAAAGTCCTTAAAGTTATTGTAAGAAACGGAAATAGAAATTTTATGTTTAGCACCCTGTATCTCTCTTAATATCAACATTTTATTGAGGCTAGTTGATTTAAATCGCAATATTTTGAAGTGAAAATTGTACTGTTTCTATGTACAATTACTTAAGGACCACCCTGTATGTCAGGGATTATCAATATGGCTATATCTTTTAATGTTACCAACCACCATGTATTTTGAGAATATTGGAACGAGTCTGTCGTTGTTGCGCAATTGTGATATTTGTATTAATCACCTTAAAATTTTTGTACTGCGAAAATTCCAGACAGAGCTGTTTTTTGAAGTCCGAATAAACCTTTATCGTGTTAAACAACTATGTTATTGCTGCACAAATGAATTGCAGATTTTGCCTGTACTTACCCTAGGATGTCTAAACTCTTTTCATGTATAAGATCTGCAGCTTTGGCCTGCGAAATCGGGCACATATCACAGTGAGTGGCCGACGAACCAATATTTAGGCACGGTTCGTAATGACATATAAACATGGTTTGTTGCTCCAGCGACCAATAACCGGCGACGAGTCCCATTATTTCCGACAAACACGTGTGGGCGTGAAAATCCATTGCTAATAAAGTGGAAAGGTTTATTTTAATCTTGTAGGGTTGCTGAAAATTGAAAAAGATTTTCAATTACTATAGAAAATCGTTGGACATAAATTATACCACTTAATCCGGGGTAAAAATCGGTCGATGAACGAACTTAAATGTATAAAACCTTGGTAGAAGCAATAATATTTTCCCGCTTTTCATCATACATTGTAAACAAAAATGTAATACTACCGAAATACATCATTCAATAAGAAAATTTTTTGTTTCGTAATAACTGTTTGTAAAATGTTTGGTTCATACGATACAGCTACTTGTTTAAACGATAATTTTAAAGTATTAATTGTAAATTCTACGTTTGCGTACGGATTCCTATGCGATCCAAAGAAACCCATAATATATAGTCGTCAATAAACAGATAAATCTAGGAAACTCTCCACTATTAAATTGTCTTCTTAAGTAACAATTGTAAAGATCAGCAGATAGCTTTCCTTGATTTCCTACATCATTGCACAGTTATACTGATCTAAAATGGGAAAAATATATCTAGGCTAATAATACCTGAAGTTTAATATTGCTAATATCATATTTTATTTTTTTTTCTATTCATATAATAATATATTAAGTCAATCACAAGGTAAGCCATTTGGTACTGGACTAATATTAAACAGGATGTGGAGTTTACTCGAGAGCACTAAGCCTAAAGATTAAGTGGGGAATGGGAAACAATACCAGCGTGGTTCAAACAGAACTGGCTGGTATCTCAATTGCCACACAAGAACTAACCAGAAGAGGAATTTCTGGCAAAAACATAACAATCTGCACTGATAGTAGACAACCCCTATTAGCCTTGAACAGACAACGTGTTATATCGAGGCTAGTACTAGAGTGCCACCAAGATTTAGCTGACGCCTCGGCAGATAACAATATTATCCTGAGATGGGTTAAAGGGCACGACAGGTGTAAAGGAAATTCTAGGACCCAGTGACACCTACGGCCTAACGATTTCGACAATTGCGTGTAACATGTCTGTCGACCTGTTCCGATTTGACGAAATAATTTCGATTTTACCGCTTGCCGTCATAGTAACCACTTCCAATATAGTTCTGTGATCTAAATTTCTCTTATCGTTGACCGTTACGACAATTGACATGTGATGTCAACGCTCGATTCTATGAGGTGGTTTTCATTTCTTTTCCGTTACCGACCCTTGAGTAGCAAGGACGTATCTTTCTACCGTCTCTTAAATTTAATTGTTTTACCTTAAATTGCTGTGGTAAGCACAGCTGCCAGGTTACCCCTGCAAAAATACCGTTACTGCCAGGATACCCCTGCAAAAATACCGTTACCGCCAGGATACCGTTTACATGCCAGTTATACTTCAACTCCAAGACATCTATACTTCCACACCGACAACTATACTTCAACTCCAAGACATCTCTACTTCCACACCGACAACTTTGCTTCAACTTCAGGACCTCTCCACTTCAACTTCAGGACATAAGCTAAGTACCTTACAGAAGTACAGGTTTTTCACTTTTCCTTCATGTTACCTCCTGAGGCAGAATAAATGTAATGTTTAAACTTCTTTTTTTTAATTTCTTCTATACCCGGCTGTAAGAGCTGTAGGGACTGTGTCCGGGTTTATGTAAGTTTGTAGCTTTTTTATTTTTAACTTTAAGTAAATTCTACAAGGTGTTTCTACCTTTTTCACCTTAGTTTCTTTTCTTAAAATTAAATTATCTTTTTTCGTCGACGTCTTAAAAGGTAGTGGCGCCCTAAGTTCTTATAGTCTGTCAACCCTCTGGCATACCTAGTGTGGCATCAACATGGAGTCGATCCACCCTTGAGAGAGTCTCTAGCCGGGATCTGTCTCTTAAGGAGAGAACAAGTGTTACATGCGGAACTAGCCAAACGTTACACCCATGCTCAATCCCTTAAGAGATGGGATGGAATCAAAGGATGCAGTCTTGCCATGATCACCCTGGGCGACCCTGGGAAGCTGGCGACGAAGAAATATTTGGCGATGACCAGGAAAAACATACGTTTAACATTAGGATTTCTGACTGACCCCTGTCAACTAAGGAAATACCTCCATACTATGGGGCTAGTGGACACACCTCTATGCAGGATGTGTGAACAGGAAGATGAAACTGTCAGGCATGTCTTATGTGAGTGTCCGGAGTTATCGTCAATAAGAGAGTGTGTGTTTGGTGAGTCTTGGCCTACACCTGTCCACCTTCCTGAGAAGGACAGGATAGACGATGACCTAGGAGGACAACTCCTCGGGAGGATGTACAATGGGTCACATGTGGCATAAGTGCTGTGGGCCTACACTCACCTTCCCTACTCTACAGATACAGATATTAAACATCAAAAATGCATCACATCAAATATAACTTGTTGATATTTTAAATATCGAAATAATTATCAACAGTAATTACACAAGTGGTGGTAATTTTTTGATAATTTCAACTAGATGCACGAATCTTTGTTGCTATGGAAATCTGTGTGGGATTTTCGATAATCATTAATTACACGAGTTGTATTTGTCAAGATTATTTCTTGATACAATGATTCTGACGTTTCTTTAATAATTTGACATTTTCTGTAAGTCACTAGATTTTTAATATCGAATAAAACAACTAATGACAACGCGAAACACACAGATAGGAAAATTGCATGTATCCAATCAGGTGCCGAAATACAAAATCGAAAACATGGTGTTTCCAGATATCAATCCTCATATTTAAACCAATCGAAGGCGCGTATTTTGTATTGAGTGAGTGATTGAGTGAGTGTAATTTGCTACTAGCAAATTATCAGTGTAATTTTGATGCTGTTGGTCGATTTGAATTTTTTTCTCATTACGATTGGCTGACAGGATCGTTTAAAAAAGAATCAAAATAATTTAGAATTTTCATATAAAGTTTTTCATTGAAGTGGTTTCTTTGGAAACAGTTAGTTTCATTTAAAAAGTAATATGAGTAGATTCCACAAGTAAGGGTCCACACAGTAAATTCAATTTGAGAAACTGGTTTTTATTCAAGAAAGTCTGGACAGTGGGAAGGTGAAGATTGATTTCTCTTCAGATTCCACTTTTAGCAGATGTTCATGTTTCCCTAGTTTCCTGATACTGTACGCAGAAGGTTGAGAGTGCAGAATCTAACAGGTCCTCAATTAGATCATCCACGGCATCGCCCGGAATTTGCTCGAACTCATATAGATTCGGACATGGACGACTGGAGAAAAGTTCTGTTTACGAACAAGTTTCCTTTTATGTAATATTTACCTGAAGGACGTCAAAGAGTATCGAGAAGGACTGTACACGGATACTCTGAATGTTGTTTCTCTCTTTTACTTAGATAAATACATTAGAGCATACTTAGAGTTGACGTAGAAATTAAATTATTTAGAAGGCATGTTGTAATGTTTATACAATCAAGATTAAGTAAGCGAAACCAATAACTCATATTTTGTTCATTTTTGACATATTACTATTACAAAAAATACTTACTGATATTTCGTTTTTGAAAGGGCGGCAATATACAAGTCTTATTATTGGTTTTTTAACGTAAGGTTTCGGTTTTACCACGGGATCTTCGTTTATTACGGTATGTTTTATCACGCGTCCTTCTTCGTCGTGTGACATAGTGTATCCTCCTTCTCCGTCCTTAAACAAACAAAAATAATCATTACAAATGAAGAGATTCTTTAAAATAAATCCTTACATGGTTAAATTTTCTCTTATTTCTAACTCTGTTGCTCGATAAACTCAAATCCCTAGGATTTATTTTATTTTCTTGTTTCTTCTTATCTCTAGCCGTCATTTTTTCTTGCAAAACTTCAATCAAAGGCCGTTCATAATTCACTTGTTCTAAAATAAATCAAGGCTGAAATTATTTAAAGCACAAACAACTAGTTCGATATATATCTACGATTTCTCTCAGACACTTTAGTTCCATCATTACTACATCCATCAAATACAACTTTAACATCAGTACCATAATTATTACGTAAATCTCTAATATACTGTTGACAAATAGCTGCAATTTTTTTTTCCCATTTTAATCTATGATCACACATATGTGTGAGCAAAAAGAAGTATTTGTAGCGTATGCAGGTAACAAATAAATGTTTTTTTTTGTTTTAATATTAAATTATTGTTGAAAACTTTTTTGTAACAACTATTTGTTACAATAAGATTAATATATAGAGATTTTTTCACAAAAAATAGAGACCAAACTGAATTTTTTATATAAATATCGTTGATATTGTTTAAACAATATAAATAGTTCCGTCCCCGCTCTAAGAGGTTTCTGATTTTAAATAATATAAGAAAACAAAATTTAAAAAAAAATTCATCAAAATCGGAGCTGTTCTTGAGGACTTCCGAAGCAAAGGCTTCATTGACGCGACTAATACGAGCTTTTCTTTTCGAAATTACTTTATCTTACGATTTTGATAGGTCTCGACGGCGCTCGAGAATGTCGCCATTTAGCGACCTCGCCTCCCTAACTATTACGACAAACTTCAACTCACCGCAACCGAAATTGATAGCTCCGATTTGCTCCAAAAAATAATGAACTTTCCCAAAACTGTTCACATCTCCGCAACTTTTCAAGCCTTGCCGACTTATCGTTTTGTTAAGATATTTCGGTTTCTGCTTCAA
>CAJUYI010001024.1:67141-96195 GCA_910591695.1 Galerucella pusilla | reverse complement strand
CCTTGCCGACTTATCGTTTTGTTAAGATATTTCGGTTTCTGCTTCAACCAACCATGCAAAATATGATTCCGTATCTGAAAAAAAAAACTGGTGTGATCCAAAAAGTCTACTGTTTTTTATGACTCACTGTATAGTTACCTTTAAATATCTATCGGGGGTTTTAGAGGAATTTCCAGAAAAATAATCGTTGTTCAGTACTTTTTCTAATTCGGTGAGTTTATCACTTAAAAGAATCTCATTTTTCGGTATTTCCAAACTGGTCAATTCTTTAGAAATCGATTCGCTAACGTTCGACAAATCAAAACAATTCGAAACGACTTTTTGTACTGGCGATGGTGCTACGTTCGTGGTGTTTTCCTTGTTAATAATAGCATTAGAAGTTACTGTGGGTTTCAGTATCGAGTTACTTTTAGATTTGGTTTCCTCGTCAGATAGTTCGACGTCTACTTCAACCTCCGTATCGGAATCTTCCGAAGTTTGCGTCAATTTGATCTAAAATAAAAGCGCGATGAACATTTTTTCATTATAGATAACTTATTCAGTGACAATAATTAAGATGGTGTTGCTTGTGGAGCGTTTGGTGTATGGGAGCTACACTGATAAAATATGTCTTCCAATATGGCGAGCGAGACAGAATCGCTTTTAATTCTGTCAATTCAATTTGTAATTATAGCAGTTGTTCATCACGAAAAATATGTTGTGATAATCAAATTTCAAGTGAGGAAAAAATACGGAAGACGATGTCAATCTAAGATCTAAGTCCTAATATCGACACCTTAAATCAAGGTCTTATGTAGGAGATGTAAACAAATTATTACGTGAAAATAGCTATTTAAGAAAATTATTGAAATAAGCTGAAAATACTTTTGAAAAAAGTAATCTCTAGATAGAAAAGTTAACAGATATTATAGGCCAGACGATAGGGGTAACAACTACAAGTAATTAGCAATACGGCTGATTTTTTTTTCATAAGTACCTTGAAGTATGTAGATTAATATAAAATAGTTTATGTATCAAGGGCGTAAAACAGGCGTTTATGGACCGCAACGTGTAAGTGAGGTCCATAAACGCTGTTTACGCCTGAAATACATACAATATTTTATGCACGACCGTTTCAATAGTAATTTATTAATAAATATACAAAATTTTATGCACGACCGTAAAAATGATAGATTATTAATAAATGTTTTATTTTCTATTTTTCACCTTTTGCAAAAGACTTCGCCTACACGGTGGTATTTTTTATTGTTCTCTACCTTCCTCCCAGCGCGAAATATGGAATTTAAAAAAAAAAGTTTTTAAATTTTTTTTTACAATTTGGGAAATCGATAGGCTGGCAAACTTTTTTTTATATTAATCTACATACTTTAAGGTACTCATGAAAAAAAAAATCAGCCGTATTGCTAATTACTTATACTTTTGGTCTAAAGTACCGACTGGCCTATTAAAGGAAAAACTCTAGACATTACAAAAAACATCAACATCACAAACATACATACACAATAAAAACTATGCAGATAAAACCAAGGTAATGTTTTTATTGAGTGAGTCAGTGCATACTGCAATATTTTTGTGGGGTGGAGAGATGCATTTGAAAACTTAAATAATGCTTTGAAGCTCGCCTGTGTGGATGCTACACACTGGAGGCAGAGTGGAGCTTATGAGTTCATGTTTTGTTAATACAAAAAGCCTTCAATTTCAATCAAAATACGTAATTTTTTTCAATTCTACTCCGAAATATAAATTTTAAATGTACAGCTATACAAGACACTTGACCAACAGCCAATGGGAGCATAGAGAAAGACAGCAGCAACAGTGGTGATGGGCGCTATCACTCCATCTACCGCCATGCACAGCCTATCGCTTTCTATTATAGATAAATTATAAATGAATAATATTTATTTTCATGTTTGCCAGCAATTAAACCCTGGAGAAAGTGTCTGGCTTTTTGTAATTATTTTTTTCCATATTTAATCAAGACGCTGTTTAAATTTCAGTGTGAATCAAACACTTCAAATTGTATTAAAAAAATCTACTTTAGGGTGGATTTATTAAATATAAACCCCTTCAAAACTGTCTGCCCAAATAGTTGTATTTTCAAAATTACCTACACTTTCAATTACTGGTTGTTGGCTGCTGAATCAAGTACATTTTTTGGGTCATATTTTTTACACCTTTTTAGGATGTGCAATACCTGGTGTCCCAAGATGAGTCACGCCAACACAGGTATATCTACTTTTCCATACAATATATTTTAAATATGAAAATTTCAAGGTGCATCAAACACTTCATGAAACGTGCGTTACTAGCTCTTGGACTACTATTTGTTTTAATGTTTAGGTCCAAATGATCTTTTTTATGTTTTATCTTACTTATTGTTCACTTTTATCATAACTAGCTATTGAAAATGTTCCAAATTGGGGTTATCACCTCTTCTGTGGGCTATACAAAATCTTTTATTGCTAAAGGTACACCTACGATCTTGAATTAATGCAAAAGGCAAATTCACTTACTATTTGTTCTCCTTTGCAAATAGGGACTGATAAACCACGTCCAGTAGTTATTTCAACTCTCTTAATTTCCTCTTCGCTAATATTGGCGTTAACAGCATTTCTACTCTGTTGTTTTACAACTCTGTTATATTTAAATGGTACCTTTAATTTGGATTTGATTTTAAACTTGACAGAGCCACTTGATTTTTTAACATTGACTAAATTTGTACTGCCAAACCTGGATTTTTTCTTTGGAGATGGTGGTATAGATTTATCTTTACTTAGTTCTCTATTACCAACTTCTAATGATGTTGAGACACTCTTTTTCCTTGATCTATGACTAGGAAGTTGAATTGTTGGTTTTGCTGTACTCACTGCTGCAATGACTTCTTCAATACTCGCTGGTATCTAATACAATACAAAATTAGTCTTATCAAGTCAAGTAGAAATAATATTCTATGAAACACACACACAATTAGAAATATTTGTGGCAAACATTCATGAAACGTATTTGCTGATAAATCCAGCCTTGAAGAAATAAAAAACCAACTTACTATTTTAAATGAAACTAAAAGTTTTCAATTAACTCCACTGTGATGAAAAATATATAAAAAGACAAGTAAATTCAATTGAAAAACCATCTGTTTATATTTCAAATTTTGACAGATTACAAGTTTTACAATTCAAAAATCTTATTTGAATTTAGCAACACGAAATACATAAGAACATGCAAAAATTTTATCCAATTTATCTTTTTCGGCAATTTCGCAGCTAGTTGGCAGCTGTCAAGTCAAGTACAAAAATTAGAAATTTTGCATCAACTCTCAAATAAGCAACACGAAATACAGAAGAACATGCACTTCTTTAGCAATTTCCATTTTTGATTTGACAGCTGTCAAGTGTCGGGATTGTATATTTGACATTCATTGGTAATTTGTCAGCTGGTTGACAGTTTAGCTTAACATAATACAAAAAACGTTCATTTTTGCCTGTAACTTTTTTTTGGGTAACGATATCCAGATTTTTATTGACTTATTTAGAAGCTATGAATAATTGCCACAAAATAAATTCCCCCACAATTTCGTTAGAAAAAAACTGTTTGAAAAATGTCAGGTTGAAACGGGCAATTTAAGGATAATGAAGTTAAATGGTAATTTTAAAATAGTCATTCCCAAATTAAAGTAAGATATAATCAATGAGCACACCGAATGGCCACTAATATGAGCAAACCAGAAAATTAGCACCCCAATGGGGTGCTCAACACAGCAACTTTGGAGTATTCATAAATATAGCAGAATCTGAACAAACTCAATTGTCACATTTATGCGAGCATTTATGTGTGTGTCACAATTGTGACATTGACACAAAAGTTACAAAGTAGATACGTATTGAATCAGCTTGAGCTGAAGAATACTAAAATTGCATTGTGCACATATGCTACAAAAGTCACATACACCACTAATACTGTCTATGCACTCACAAGTTGCCACTAATATACACATACACACAGGACAATAAAAAATGTCTACTTACTTGTGTACCATCCAAAATATCACCCTCTAAAGCACATTCATTGGCTTTCTTATTGACATGATTTTCTAAATAAAAATTTTTTAAATAATATTTCACTTCTGGGGCTGTTTTAGATCCGATGAACTGGGATAATCTCACATTACTTTTTCCAAAAATTTCCATTCCACGTTCCAACAGATTCTTTTCCTTTTCTGTCCAACCACTTTCATCTGTAATACAATTTTCAGTTGATAAGTGCCCAAGGGAGTCAATTTCAGGTGGTTGGGGTCTTTCTACTAAGCTTGTAGATACATTTGTATCATACCAGTTGTCTGGATTGGTACTGGGTCTGTCTAGTAACCATTGTGGATGTATAGTGTAGTCGCAATTTAGTAATTCAGAATTTTGGGATATTAAGGGTCCTCCATCATACCTACAAAAAATGTTACAGATATTGTCAAGATTGTTGTTTCATTTCTACTCCTAATTGAAGTATTTCAGTGGTAAAGATAGTTTTATGTTTATACATCTCTCTATTAGTTTTGGGAAAACTTGGACCTATACAAAAATTAGTAGGTCCTATGAAAAACTCAACTAACCTTACAACTTATTATTCCCTAACTTGTATGTTATTGTTTTGAAATAGCTTCCAAAACTTGCTATTTACGCAATGTTAAAAACTGGAAAAACTTACAAGTTTGTATCAGGGTCGAGCTGGAAATCTCCCAAGATATCAATTTCATCGTCGTCAGCCATATTCTTTGAATTTTCATGAGCTTACGGACAAATGAATCACTATTTGAATTGTACTTCTACCTCTTCCAAGTGTTAAAAGTTAAAAGCAGTTAAAACGTTAAAAGTAAGATAAATTTATCTCATATGATACTTTTCCAAATGACTTTACTGTACACCACTGTACACTGGGAATTGTAAATGACATTGACAGTTACAAAGTGTGTTTGTACTGTACTGTTTACTGTATGTGTGTAGGACAGAGCTGGCTGTAGGAAGTATTACTATTTAAAAAATGTTTTATTAGGTTATTTATATATTTATATAGCTGTGTGGGTATTTATTTTTTAAGGATATTTACTCGGTTACATATTTTTGTACATCCCTTTTCACTAATTATTTTCAACATAACAATGTTATAACTTGAACAGTTTTCTTCTTTCTTGTAGCTACAATAATTCAATTGGGGATTCAAATGAAGATCGTAGCGCCGGAGCGGCGATAACATTATCTCAATTATTTTTCACATAACATTTCCATTGTTTGATTGTAGTTTAGACGTTGTTTTGGTTTCGTTTCTTTCTATTATATTCGTAGTTTATAAATAAGTATTGTCAATTGTATTTATTATAAAAATGTTTGTCAAGGTTATAAAGAAAAAGTTCCTGTTCTGCCATCAGATAGAGCCATGAGTTAGAGTATCGCTTATATTGAATTTCCAATAATAAAGCCGACTCTGGTTTAAATAAAGGCATAGGTGCGTTCTTTTGATGGCACGGGACAGTTTCTATTAATTATAAATGTATTTTACACTAGCATTTTAATAAGGATGGAAATATTGGAAATAGAGACATACACATAGAACACTCTGTGAGAACATGGTGAGATTGGTGAGAACACTCGCCGCATCGCTAACATCAGCTCTGTATCAGCTAAACATATTAGAACATATGTTGTGTTCTTTTTACACTATTCTGTTCAGCTCTGTTGAGATAATTTTCAACCTGAGCGGTTGACCAAAGTGAACAGGAAATCTTAAAAAGAATGCTCCTTATGTTTTTAGGCTATGATCAACTAAACGGCAGAGCCGAGCACCCACAAGAGGTTGTGCAGTTAGGGGCAAGAGGGGAAGAGATAGTTCAGCTCTGTTCAAAACGAGCGCTTAAAAAGAATACGCAAAATCATTCAAGTGAACAGAGCAGCTGATCTGCTCGAGCAAATTCTGTAAAAAGAACACAACTATAGTAGAATTTTGCCTTGATTCTTGATTCGCTTGAGTTCATTTATAATTCAACATGTCTTCCAGTGTTTTTGTTTGTGATTAGTTTTTGTATAAGTTTATATTTTTAATTTTGTTAAAATGAGTAGTTGGAAATCGGTGAACAATGAAAACAGTTATGGAATAGGTAAATAAATTCATTTAAAATAAACTAAAGCGCTTTGTTTACAGTACACTTAGGATTTTTCTTAAATGCAACTTGTTGAATTTTAAATCTCCTGCAGAGATATTTACTTACGCATTATTAACTTTTTATATATGTAATAGAAATACGTTTTTAATCACCTACATTCCATCTGCATAACATCTAAATCATATTAATTAAAAAAACTCTAAATTTGCCCCTCCCACTTGCCTATCAAAAAGGTTGATGAGTGTATCTTCCTTGAAATTTTTTAAAATTGCGTGAATCATTACTACAAATAGATAATGGCTAATATTACCCACCCAGTGACCACATTAATTTGTTGACCAATTAATTATACCTAGGAATAGGTATATATTTTTTAAATTATCCAATTGTGATCCCTCATTTCACCTTGATATAATTATTTTTTTTGTCTAAAGATGAGAAAACTTGTTTCAAAATACAAACTGATAATTTGACTTGCTATTATCTAAAAGTGTGGTTTTTAATAGTAACCAAAAGTATATTTTTCTGTAATTTTAATATTAAGAGAGGAAAAAACAAAAAGTGGTTGTAATTATCACTTTGGAATTGTTATCACTTACATCCTCATTACAGAATGGTTTCCCCCTATCATATATTCAAATAATTATTCAAGAATTAAGGTTAAATAACAATCTCATAGTTATGTTCAAATTTAATCTCTGCAAAGAGACTAATACAATTGTAACAATTAATTTTCATTGGCTATCAGATGATAAATAATAAGATTAGGGAAAAATCCTAAGGTATTGTTAAAATCTTTTTCAAATCAATTTATCTGTAGGTCAGCTGTTCATATAAATTTTTTGTTTGTAGCTATTTATAATTTCATTTGTTCAGAAGATTACAAGTTAAAATTAACAGTAGGAGATGCGGTCTATGTATTGGAGGAAGAAACAAATTGGTATTATGGATATGTTATCGGTAACAGAGATGTTAAGGGTATTTTTCCCAAAAGCTACATTCACATGAGACATTGTGAAAAAGTTGATGCTTTTGGTCCAGTTTTAAGAGAACCAGCAATAACAAGGGAAATAACACTAGTATTAAGAGAATGGGGGATTCATTGGAAACATTTATATGTGGTAAAATTATTCTATGCCCATTTTCAAATATAATTTAAAACTCTACCCCATTTTTTAGGAACATGATAAAAATTTTGAACAAATGAAAACACAGATTTATGACTTGCTATCTCATCGAAGTAAAATAATCAGTGGAACATTACCAGTGGATGAATTAAAGAGAGTAATAAGACAAGCCGTTGATGAAATAGACTTAGGCAATAAGCTATTAGGCTTAGATTTATTAGTCAGGGATAAATGTGGTAATTTTATCAATCCTAAGGAAACTAGTACACTTCAACTTTATTATCTACATAAAAACGCAACAGAAAGGATGAGCAGCAAATCAAAAGTGAGTAACAATAATTTTAATGTGATGAACAAATTATAACTTAGTTGAGATATTCTGTATAATATTGAAGTGGAAAATATAATGAGGATGAAACTGGAAGCCTAACATGATCGTCGTCACCTTTTGGTCTAGGGATGCTAAGGAGCAATTATTTTCTGCAAAAATAATTAAAACAAACTTTCAGTCTTAAAGGCCGCGAAAGTCTGCCCTATCTACACTGTTAAAAAAATTACAATATAAAATTTCACGAAAAAGGTTACAGATTCTATGCATCATAGAAATTTGATCAAACACAAGTATTACCCAAAATTTTATCAAATTTCTATGATATGTATAAAATCCACATTTAATATTTATTTTTTTTGTTTATTTTTTTTGGCTGCCTCATGCGAATATAAATTGAAACATCATGTTTTTATTCTAATCTTGTTTAAATTTTATATTTGATAATTATGAAATTCATGAGGCTAAGAATGTTTTTGACTAATTTGTTTTAGAAAGAAAAAGTGAAAGAAAATCAACCAAAGACTGCAATACAACAGTATTCGAACATATTTTTGGTTGCTGTGAGAAATTTTACATTTAAAATGACTGAAGATGCTGAACTTTTGATGGCCTTGTACGATGGTAAAGAGTTGAGGTCTTTCACAGAAAATTATGTTGTTCGTTGGACGAAAGAAGGATTAATGAGTGATTTAGATCAAATGCACAACTTGAGAGTCATGTTTACAGTAAGTGAAAACAATTTTCTTTGATTTTTTCAAACTATTTTTATTGCAGGATCTTGGTAAAAGGGATTTGGAAAGGGAAAAAATTTACCTCGTTTGTCTAGTGATAAGAATCGGTGCAATGGATACCAAAGAATTGGATCACAGACGTAGTTCAGTTAGTACAAATTATAAAAAAAATTACAGTGAAAATATGAGACGACCGTGCGGTGTGGCAGCGTTCGACATAACGAATTATATGAATGGAAAATTAGAAACGGATCTTGAACAGGAATTCGCTATACCCTTCATCAATTGTGAAAAAGACAGTTTGGAACAGACGTTAAGAAAAACTATTACCAAAGAGAAATTCGAAAGCAAAAATCATTCTTTGTTCGTTAGCATGAAACTGTTACGAGGGGATTTGAAACAGGTGGAAAATTTATTTTTTCTTTATACTATGAGTTGTTAATTAAATGCCAAATTTCAGTTTAATAATGATAATACTCATTTTAACACTGGTTTTCATTATGAAACTGAAAAATTTACCAATAGATATCTATATTTTCAAATACCCAAGTAGGCAGACCCAATATTTTCTGTAGAATGTTTGACAGTTTCTAAGAGATTCGTGTGTTTTATGACAGTTTAGATCTTTTGCGTTAGTTTAAAAAAAAATGTCAAGCACCAGACCAAAAATACCTAATGACCAAGGCAAGTACATATTTAAACTTATTATTTTTGCTTACAATAATTTATTACTAATATTGTATAACAGTAACATACTTATATGCTTTATGCTATTAGTTCAACCATGTGGTCCCGTAGCACAGTGGTAAAGGCGCCGCATAAGGTTTTTTTCGATCTGTACATTCCGGGTTCGAGGAACGGCTAGTACATTCTTTTTATATATTTTTTTTAAATCAAATTTCTTCGTAGAAAAAATAGTGTATGAAACTCTCATGTAATGGTTATCAATACCCTCGCATTAACCATACTAAACTCGCCTTTGGCTCGTTTCGTATCCCGGTTAATGCTTGTGTATTAATAACCATCATTACATGATCGTTGCATAATAAACTATTATATATCATAACGATGTATGAACTTTGTTTATAAACTAAAATTTTAATCAAATAGTCTCTAGTCCCCAATGCTTTTTCTATATAAATTGGAGTAATTTGATGTATTAACCCACTTTGGAGCCACGCTCTACCAGTATGCGCAGCGACGCCTTGAACAAACGCACTGTTGTCCAAGACGGTAGACTTTAGTGAAGTTCTTTTATTCTAATCAAGCCCAAATGGATAATAGGGTGAAATAAAATACTCTATGGAATAAAGAGTATCTATTACTACTGCAAACAGTGGGTTGTAAGGCCACAGCATGCAATCCCTACCGGCTACTTGCCTTTACAAAGTTCAAATTAAAACACTCACTTAAAATTACAATAACAACTAAGTAATTATAGAATTTGTGATAAGTCCAAAACCTGGCCTGTTTTTGTACTCACCAGGAAATGGTGTATGACTATAAACTATCACTGTAACTGAAATGACGTCGTAGGAATAGAAATTAACTAGAAAGGAATTATTTTCTCGTAATGAGATTTGGAAAGAATTTTACTTGACAATATTTTTATATCTGTCACACTGACATTTTTTCTCAAAACCTTCCTCGATGACAGTCGTCGCTCACTCTCACGATCAAGTGAATCACGACGTGAAATGAATACAATAATATAATTTTTTAAGGAACATGAATTCCGAACATAAATTGTGACCATAACAGCTTTATTTCGTTTCGCAAAGCCCTCTCTGGTATGGTTTAGAACTCGGGATTGTTTGTGCAATTGTACTATGTTTACTCCTGAAACAGTACTGCTCGGGAAGTATAATTTTGTGTTTATCAGTGAATGTTTAAAGTCTCTATAGATTAATTTTGTCCATCACTTTTGCAATATTGTTTAGTAGATGGGGATGATGTTGGCAACTTTGATCATATCAGGGTAGTGGTCAGTTTTGATTATATAATTTGTGATATGCGTTAGATGCACCAAAGCATTTTTGGGAGGTTTTTAAGTATAATTTTATGAATGTCATAATATAATTTCCTGGTACTGCTTTACTTTTTAATTGTTGAACTGCGTTAGGTATGCTCCATACATGAAACAGTTGTTTACTATATGTATCAGGTATATGAATGTGAATACTTTTTATTGTTCTTGACATAATATTGTCCGGTCCTGGTGAACAGTTATTTTTTAGGTTTGATATGATTATAATCATATCCTCATTTGTAACTGGTTCAAACATACACAAAATTTTTTATCAAAATCGGAGTGACCTTTTAGGAGAAGTTCAGCTTGAACCCGATTGCAGCACCACCTACTGGGAGCAATTGTAAATCCAAACCATCCAGTTACTTTTTTTTTCCAAGGAGCCGTCCCTTCGCCGGTACCACCTCAGCCTCCTGGGCTTATTGTGGATACTCCTAGTGTTCTGACTACAACCTATTCAGCCTTTCCGTTCCCTGTATTAGCTCATACAGGCTCTTTGCTGGTTGGTTGTAGAAGTCTTCTGGAGTCATTTGGGTTCTGCCATACAGTTTCTGCCTTCTGTGGTCCAGCGACTCACAGTGGCATAGTATATGCAGAGCTGTTTCGGTATCCTTTATGCATCTTCTGCATGTAAGGTCCCCGATATACAGCCCTATTTTGTTTAGGTGCTCCTTTGCGGGAAAGTGTCCCGTAAGTAGCCCCGTTATGGTGCGTAGTTTGTTCCTGCTCATTGAGAGCAGTTCTTTTGCTACTTTTTCTGATGGTTCTTTTATGAATATCTTCCCATGTATTTGCCTGGTCGTATTCTTCCAGTGTTACTTACTCAAATATACATAAAACATTTAATTAAAATCGGACCAACCGTTTAGCAGCATGAACCAGATTGCTGTGCCACCTACTGGAACACATGCAGCAAACGCTTTAGCAGCCTTTAACTATCAGCTGCCCTAGCTTCGCCACGCAATGCTCGTACATCTAATAGTATTGGGCTGCTAAAGCTCATGTTCTACCCTTGTGACACAGTATATACTATTATAATGTCCCATATTATTTTTAATAATTTTTCCCAGCGTCAGTTATTTTGTTTGATCAGTTACTGTATTTCTATATACTTTGTATTTTTTGGGCTTAGTGACGAAATTGTTATAAGATAACTGATTTGTTATTAAGCTTAATGTAAGATTTATTATTGTTTTGTTGGATTTGAAATAAACTGGTGGATATTTTAACTTATACTTTTTTTGTATTTAGGTTCGTGAAGAAAATCCACATTTGGTATTGGGAAATGTATCCGTAGCAAGAAAAATGGGATTTCCTGAAGTTATACTTCCGGGAGATGTTAGAAACGATCTTTATCTAACTATACTAACTGGTGAATTTAGTAAAGGTAACAAAAAGAGCGATAAAAACGTTGAGGTCATCGTTAGAGTTTGTAACCAGAAGGGGCAACCCATACCCGTGAGTATATCATTTTAGTAATTCCCAATTTTAATTTTTTTTTATTCACTCTGAGAGAAATGTTCATATCTTCCTTCCTTGTTAGAATTATTTTACCATGTCAAATTTTTTTCTACAGTTATGCTGTTTTCAACTTTTTATCTGAAAACTTCAAAAGCATAGACTTTGACATTTGATAACCATTTTTCTATTAGTGTTTAATTAATTTCTATTGTAATGTAAATGAATGTACGTTAATTTTAGGGCGTCATAAGCGTCGGCGGTGGCGTCGGTCTCATCGACGAATACAGATCTGTAATATACTATCACGAAGACAAACCGCAATGGCACGAAACTTTTAAGGTAGCCATACCGATAGAAGAATTCAAAACTAGTCATTTAAAATTTCAATTCAAACACCGTTCGTCGAACGAAGTGAAAGACAAAAGCGAAAAACCATTCGGCATGTGTTATGTAAAGTTAATGGAAGACGACGGTACGACGCTTAAAGATGCCAAACATAATCTCATAGTTTACAAAATAGATCATAAGAAATTCGATGAAAAAAGTCTGGAATATTTTTCGTTGCCTTCGAAAGTCGAAGACGTCAAAGACGGCGGTTGTAAGGAGAAGCCGCAAGTGCCCGGTTTAATTATGTCCAACAAAGATTCTTTTAGTATTTGCAATAATATTTGTTCGACAAAGTTGACACAAAACGGTAAGTGTTTTTTTTTGTGAACTTTTTAACGATTATGGAATTATTTTGACTACATTGTCGTAAGATTTGTGTCAAAATGATAGCTTTATACAAATAAATATTCTGTCTGATTTTCCATCATTGTAAAAAGTAAATTTTCCCAGTTTATTGGTAAAACTGTAAGTTTGGCAACATGGTAAGTATTCGAAATCGGGATTTTCGTTGATTTAAACGAGGGTTCCCGTCAAAATTTTAACCAAATTTCAACCGAAAATAAACTTGGCAACCAAATCAAATTTTCAGAGCTACATTTAAAAAAACACAATTTCTAATTTATTTCATGTTAATTGGTTTGTTTTAAATGGGATTTAAACTACAATATTTTTTTAATTTTCTTATTTACAATGTTTTAATAGAGATCCATCTGCCGTTATCAAGAATGATTGTATTTTTTTTTACTTTTCACTAACTAATTGTCTAATTCTATTATTTTTAGTGAAATTGTTGGGTCTCCTGAATTGGGCCTCTCACAAAGAATCGTTAATAGAATCTCTGCGAGCCTTGGGAAAAGTTGACGGCGAAGAAGTAGTAAAATTTTTACAAGATATCCTCGATGCCTTGTTCAACATTCTAATGGATAATCCGGAGACTGATACATATGATACTCTAGTATTTGAATGTCTATTAGAAATTATTAGTTTAGTTAGTAACGATTGGAAATATCAACATTTCGAACCCGTCCTGGATTTGTATATCAAAGAAAGTTTCAGTGCTACTTTAGCTTACAAGTAAGTACCATAAAAATATTTGTTTTTCAGTTTTTTGTAATTTAGGTAAAATCATAAGTATATTATATTGAGTTTTAATTTAGTCAATATTATTAGTTTTAGTATTTTATCTGCCGCAGCTATTAACTCCTGTCAGGTTATGGTTCAAAAGTGTTACCTTAAATATATTGTCTAGAAATATTTTCTTATGGAATTATATTGATACAATAAGTATGTTACATTACATGAGCTTTATATTTATATATTAATCAATTTCAAATTTTGATATAAGAATTATTATTGTTCTTTTATTTCTATTATTATTATTTTGTATTTCTCACACAATAGTTATTATTTTAATTTTGATTCCAAAAGTGTCCAAAATATTATTAATTTCTGTTAGTTTGTTCCGGAATTATATAATATTGAGATTAATTTAAATTTTAATTAATTAAAATTTACTTCCCTCGTTCTTCTTCATCTCTACACAATTTTAATTCTACATACAGGGTGTTTCATTGGGAAAGGGCCTAACTTTAACTGTAGGGGGGATCACTTTGGTGCTTCCAACAACCTATATTTAATGTGTCTTCTGCACTTCATAACCGAGATACAAGGTGTTTTATAAATTTTTCCTATTTCTTTTGAACCTTATAACTTCCGAGTTACTCTGAATATTATTTTGAAATTTGGTACACGTGATAACCATTACCTAGAAACTCCATCGAAAGCATCTCCAAAAAGATAATGCAGGTCTGGCTTAACAAAAACTTTCAAAACTCGTTTTTCCTAAAAACAACACCCTGTTTATAGATTTCTTTAAAATTGCTCTTTATAATTGGAAAGAGTATAAAAAATCGAATCTACATATTTCCTTTTTATTTTTCCGCAGACAATTTTACTACAAAAAATTTACAATTGGTCATATTTCTTTATATTCTGATTGAACATATTCAAAAGTTTAATTGGGTTTCTACTATTTTATATCCTCCTTATTGCTAATTTCACACTAACATTTATATTGGTTTGCTTAATTTATATTTTTTATTAGCAAACATTTTTCACATTTTTCCCGCTCCCTCAAAAAATGATTTGAGGTCAACAACCTTATTTATCTCGCAACACCCCTCAATTATTTTAGATACCCTTCTTTTCAAATTTTAAACTTTTCTATTGATTTATCCTAAATTTGACAAGCGTTAACTTTATGAATTATTTATTTATATATCTTCTTTTTTAAATTATTGACAAAAAACTTTATAATCTGTTCTATCTAATAGATCAATTACATACAAATATTTTATTATAGTGGCACATTGAAATAATATGTATAAAAAACTTTTATTATAAAATTTCTTATCTATACAATTCCATTGAAATGAATTTTATCTACAACTGTCATATAACGGGTACGATTTTACACTATTTTCAGTGTCATAATGACGTATATTACCGCATTAGTGCGTTTTTGAATACATTACCGCACTAGTGCGATAATAAGAATCTAGAAAAATATTAATACCAGAATTAAATGTTTAAAATTACACTGGAAGCTGCATTTTCAATTTCCGGAAGGAGATTGTCTTCGCTTGAACTCATTTTCATAGGTTTTTGTTCATTCAACGTTGACAATTTGATGACATTACTAATCTATTTTATTTCCACAGCTTTGTTTGTCTTTGTTGCTATGGTCACAAAATACGATAAGTATCTGTATCTGTAGAGTAGGGAGGGTGAGTGTGTAGGCTCACAGCACTTAGGCCACATGTGACCCATTGTACATCCTCCCGAGGAGTTGTCCTCCTAGGTCATTGTCCATCCTGTCCTTCTCAGGAAGGTGGACAGGTCACTGGGAGACATCTCCTTTATATCGGCAGGTGTAGGCCAAGACTCACCGAACACACACTCTCTTATTGACGATAACTCCGGACACTCGCATAAGACATGCCTGACAGTTTCATCTTCCTGTTCACACATCCTGCATAGAGGTGTGTCCACTAGCCCCATAGTATGGAGGTGTTTACTTAGTTGACAGTGACCAGTCAGAAATCCTACTGTTAAACGTAGGTTTTTCCTGGTCATCGCCAAATATTTCTTCGGCGCCAGCTTCCGAGGGTCGCCCAGGGTGATCCTGGCAAAACTGCATCCTTTGATTCCATCCCATCTCTCAAGGGATTGAGCATGGGTGTAACGTTTGGTTAGTTCCGCAATTGTCGAAGTCGTTAGGCCGTAGGTGTCACTGGGTCCTAGAATTTTCAGTCCAGCGGCTTCCCTGGCTAAAGAATCAGCAATGCGATTTCCTTTACTCCTGTCGTGCCCTTTAACCCACCTCAGGATAATGTTGTTATCTGCCGAGACGTCAGCTAAATCTTGGTGGCACTCTAGTACTAGCCTCGATATAACACGTTGTCTGTTCAAGGCTAATAGGGCTTGTCTACTATCAGTGCAGATTATTATGGTTTTGCCAGAAATTCCTCTTCTGGTTAGTTCTTTTGTGGCAATTGAGATACCAGCCAGTTCTGTTTGAACCACGCTCGTATTGTTTCCCATTCCCCACTTAATCTTGAGGCTCAGTGCTCTCGAGTAAACTCCACAGCCTGAGCCTTCTTTCATTTTTGAACCATCTGTGTATATGCGTATTGCATTTGCAGCATCTGGCTCTGTGTTCTGTTTTATTTGAATTTTGTAGGGTTTGTTAAACAAAAACCTGGGTTCAATTGCATCGTTGGCTGCCTGCAGGAGAGGTAGCGCAGTGAGCGCTTCCTTCCATAGGCTCAACCTCAATTGGCCCATTCCTACTTCGGGGTTTACACCAGCCGTGCGCAATCGTACCATTGCCATTAACGCAACCTCCTTGACGTGTAGGTCCAGAGGGGTCAGACCAGTAATCAGTTCCATTGCTGCAGTTGGTGTTGTTTTCATGGCTCCTGTGATGTTCAAACAAGCCATTCGCTGTATTTGATATAATTTTTGGATGGCCGTTGCTTGTAGAACCTTCGGTCCCCATGCAATTGCTCCATACGTTAACATGGGTCTTATTATTGCAGTGTAGATCCAGGTGACCACACGGGGCGACAGACCCCATGTGCGTCCCACTGTCCTCCGACACTGCTCATATGCCACATATGCTCTTTTTGCTCTGCTGTGTAGATGAGAGTTCCATGTTAGTTTCCTGTCGAGGGTAATACCAAGGTATTTCACCTCTTCCGAAAAGTTTAGTTTGCTTTTGAAGATTTCGGGAGGTTTCAAACCCGATAAACTTCTTTTCCTGGTGAAAAGGACCATCTCAGTCTTTTTGGGATTGATCGACAATGAGTGTTCCTTACACCATTTTTCAATTAATTTAAGCCCATCCTGCGCTCTATCGCACAGTGTGTTCACAAATTTGCCAGTCTGCAAGATAACTATGTCATCTGCGTATGCAATTGTGTAGAATCCATTGTTGTTGAGGTGATTAATCAGGGTGTCTAGGACTATGTTCCACAGAAGGGGTGATAAGACTCCTCCTTGTGGACATCCCCTCATGACCAGTCCTCTTACTGTGATGTCTTCTACATTGATACTTATTGCTCTACTAGAGAGCATCTTGAGTATCCATTCTCCTACTACCAGAGGTACATTCCTGGAGTTGAGTTGTTGGGTAATTGTTGGAAAGGTTGTTTTATCAAACGCTCCCTCGATATCTATGAATATACCCAGGGTGGATTCTTTGTTGTCCAATGATCTTTCGATTCTGCCAACCACTTGGTGAAGGGCCGAATCAGTGGACCTTCCCGGAGTATATGCATGCTGATTTGGATGAAGTGGGTTGTGAACTAGCACTTCATCTCTTATATACCGCTCGCATAGCCTCTCCATTGTTTTTAAAAAGAACGATGTGAGACTAATTGGTCGGAATGCTTTTGGTAAGGTGTAGTCCATCCTACCTGGTTTGGGTATAAATACCACTCGTACTTCTCTCCACTTACTGGGAATATACCTCAGAGCTAAAGAGGCTCTGAAAATTCCAACCAGGTGCGGCATAAGAGTATCCATTCCCCATTGAAGTAGGGCTGGTCTTATTCCGTCAGGTCCTGGTGACTTGAAGGGGGAAAAGCCCGATATGGCCCATCTTATCTTGTCCTCATCAATTAGTGCACTAGCATATTGCCAGTCATATTGTGAGGGTGTTGTTGATACTTCCGTCCAGTTTGACGTTCCAGGAAAGACAAAACCTGGGAAGTGAGTTTCCATAAGAATCTCAGCGCTCTCTTGAAGGTTGGCGGCCTTGTCGCCATTTTCCCTTGTCAGGATGCCGATACTCTTATGGTGGTCGTTTGAGAGTGCCTTCTGTAGCCTAGAAATTTGTGGGAAGTCTTCGACTGCCTCACAATAGGCTCTCCAGGCTTCTCTTTGCTTTTGTCTGCAGACTTTTTTGAACTCTTTGAGGTTGGCTTTATATACTCCCCAGTCCTCTTTGAGTTTTGTTCGTTTTGCCTTGTTAAAGGTCGTTCTCGCTGTCTTTCTGAGGTGTTCCAGTTCAGGGCACCACCAGGTATTGGTCGTGCCGCCTGTCTGAACCATCCTCATCGGACAGGATTCCTTATAGGCAATGTCTATTTTGTTTTGGATAGATACTGTGTACCTTTCCAGTTCCTCATTATTGCTGGGAGTCAGGACCTCTGTTTCCCGCAGAGCACCTATTAAGAGTCGATTGTAGAGAGCTACATCCGTCCTCTTCGGGTCACGGGATTTTACAGTGGTCCTGAGATCCTGGCTTACCGTATAGGTCAGCCAGCGGTGGTCTGACATAGAAATATGATCCGACACCTGCCAGTCCTGAATTTTGATTGATATTTTGGCTGTCGCCAGCGTAATATCTATTAATGTTTGGCTACGGGCGTTAATGAATGTCGGCTCCGTACCTCTGTTTAAGATTGTTAGATCTTTCTTACGATAAGTACACAGTTCCTTATGTTTGCAGTCGAAATTATTAAAAATACGTTGGATTGATTATTTTTTTTAATTGTATGGGTACTGTTAATAATACTAATAAACAGTTGCAGATAAAATTTTGTACGTAACACGTGTGATAGGAATTATTAACGCACTTATGTGATTACACGACTCGGCCTACGGCCTCGTTGTGCAATCTTCGCATGCGTGCGTTAATTATGTCCATATCCCACTAATTACGTAAACAACTATTAAAACATTCCTTTCATTCCATTTTATTATAATCCTTACCATAGTAAAAGTTGTTACAAGAGATTTCAAACCCACCTTGGAATTTCGAAAAAATTCCTTACTTCTTCTAAAAAATGAAAATGTGATGGAAGAATTTATTTTCCTTTCAATGCTTCATACCGTAAAGTTCATAAATAATTCCTAATATATAATGTTTCTATAGAATTATAGTTTTTTGACATCCTATATACATAAAGAACCCGATAATTGAAAGTGTCTGAATATGGTATGGTAGGGATTCTATTTAATGAAAATATTGCTGGTTACACCAGAAATATAGAACTTCGATTTTTTATGGGACACTATAATGTGAAAATAGTTCTTTTTGTATCTAGTGCGCGAAATGCTACTTTAGTCGAGATCACCAAAGTATTTCGCGTATGAGATGCAAACAAAATTTTTTCTACAAACGTCAAAAATATTGTTCTAAAATAAGTAATATGCTTAGCTTAATATGAAAAATAGTATTGAACTGTCTTAAACTGTTTTTGCAAATCAAGTAATTACTGTAACTGGAAATAAAATGGCATTTGTTGACAATTATTTCAAAACTACGATATCACGAGCTGAATCTGAGTTATTTCGTTTAGGAATAAATATTGGTTAGTGCACTGGCTGCACCATTAATGTTAAAATTGTAAATAATAAATAAAATTAGGTAGTATTAAATTTTCTCACAATTTGAAAGACTTAATTATTGTTATACATTAATAAATGAATGATTTCTTGGATTTTTGCTTGATTGAGGAACATAAAAGTTAAAATATAAAAATCCCATATAGTTTACATGCAGTGTGCGAAATAAGTATTTCGCACACAACTTCGCGCACGGTGTCATGGTAACGAAGGAAAATGAAAAAAAGGGTAACTTCGCATATTGTTGTCAATGCGCGAACCTGTTATTTTTTGACATTTGTAGAAAAAGTAATATTTTCATTAAAACAATATTAATTTTATAGACATCTAAAATTCTTTTTCTTGCAATTTTCACGGAGTTTCTTCACGCCCCCCGTTGAATAAATCCAAAATCTTGTTTTTATTTTGAAAAATTTACAATCAGTATTGTTACATCATTCATAGAAAATTCCTGTAAAAAAAGTGATAATGTTTTAATGGAATACCTTTTTTGGACTCCTTGTATATAAACTGGGATAATTTTCGCAATGTACGATGCCGATTTCCATGCTTTGAAATTTCTGTCCAAATTTGAAAATATTCGTTTTTTTCAGTATTATTGACACATCCTGTGTTCTAAATACAAAATCTCTCAATTTGATCCTCCGAACTCGGAAAAATTGACACTGTTTTAGACGTGCACAAAATATCGATGAATGAAACTACGTTCTAACTTCATTATTCACTATTAAAAAAAAGCTTTCCAATTTTTTAAAACGAATGTGTTATTTCTTTCTAGAAAACTAATATCAGTATTAAAAACGGTGGTGAGTAGAGCCAGCGACGCAACGACCACATCCAAAGACGTCATATTCAAAACCATGAAGTGCCTACAATATTTCATGAAATTTATAGCCAGAAGCAGAATTCTTTATAAAGAACTCTACCCAGAATATGATGCTGATGATGATTTCGACGAAAGTATGCGAGATCTTCTACAAAATATTGTCTACATGATGTCTTCCAGTATAGAAAGTTTAATTCGAGAGCAAGGAGCTTGTTTAAAATATTTACCGAGCAGTATACCCGATATGCTGCTAGTGTTCGATTCCAAAGAATTAAGGTATAATCATTAACTAGTTTATTTTGTTTCCTAATGTGAGAGAGTGATAAAATCTAAATTTGAATACAATAGAAAGACGAGTTTGATAAATAAAAGTAATATAGTAATAATAATTATACATGATTATAATGGGCTCGTTTACTAAAATTTTTAAATCATTTTTAACTGTCGTAAAAAAAGTATTAAGGATAAAAATATGATTAAGAAAATTTCATGTCAATAGAATATGTCGTTTTCCTAATACAACCAATTAAACAAGCATACCGTAGCGGGGCGGAGACTATGACTGTGACGTCACCGCATATGAAAGTTAATGTGCACTAAAATTACGCTTCTGATCGTAACGTGCATCGCATAGAATTTATTTATTTTGAATTACTTACAAAATTTTTGTGTTAATAAAATAAAATGTGTGAACCTAATTTTAAAAAAGCAGACTCATTAAATCTTCCAGAAGTGGACTTGCTAATGATTATGAAGTGTTTTAATAAAACACACGAGTTTATTAAATTATAATTTTATACTATGTGACACATCGTTTTTGGCTGTTTTCCGACAAGAATGATTAAAAATGTCAAAATTTTCATAAATACATGCTCTGTCAAATGATATACAAGGTGATTCCAAATGTTTTATTTTATTCCTGGTATGGTGGACAAAGTTACGGAGATAACGCTATAGGTTACTCAGTAAAAAATTGCATTTTTTTTAACTGCAGACTGCCCAATTAAAGGAGCTTCTCCAAATGCTATTTATGATGAATGTGTAGTGGAAATTAAATCACCAATGTTGATAAGAACAAGAAAAACTTATTTTGATGAAGCAGGTAATATTATGTCTGTTCTCACAAGCATCACAGACAGTCTTTGACAATCGTGATTCGGCACAAAGACTCTAAATCGTTCTCCCGAATCCGGATTGTCAAAGACTGTCTGTGATGCTTGTGAGAACAGACCTATTGGTTCCAAATGTTTACATCAGATTCAAATGCACATGCACCTCACTGGTAAAAAAGCGATATTTGTTAGAGCTGATCCGGACTTTAAATCAAATAAAATAATTTCTTTCTTTCTGGTTCTCAATAACCCTCTCAATGGATTCACAACGTATCTTATAAGGTAATTTATAACGATTCTGATTGAAGAAAAATGAAATCCTAAAAATACACAAAAAAGTATGTTGACTTATTATCAGTGAATGCTTTGAGTCTTTTTATGCTTTTCTGCCACTGCTTCCGTTTTTTTGCATCCCTATTAATAGAAATAAATGTTTTGTTAGATGTTTTAATCGTAGTACTTTTACATTCTGGAACCGCACAATATTTACTCTGGTTTCTTGTCCATTGTGTCGAATAGCTTAAATTATTTCTAAACGTTCTTATTTCACAAACATAACACTGTTTAGAGTTTGCTAAAACGTATAATAAAAAATAATAAGCATATAAGCAAGCAAAGTACTGCGTTACTAGCTAAGTAGTCATCTAACCGAAAACCGATCGGCGTGGTATCCGCTCTCTGAACGAGAGATTTCATATGCGATGACGTCACGCCTGAAATTCGGAGAGGAGCGTTGTTTAATTTTTTTAGGCGACTTAGGAGTCTCGCTGACTTCTAATTTTTTGCACAGAGCCTCAAAATGCCTCCTAATGGTAAAATAAAAAAAATATGTAAATGTTCCCATTATAGTTATGCAGTTAAAATTATTGTAATATAAAGTACATGACAATTTATATAGAAGGAAGAATAATGTGAAGAAAAAACATTGGAATATTGATATTCATAAAATACAACTATTTATTATACATCTTCTGTAAGTTCCTTGTGGCATTACTTATTCTTTTTTCCCTTATTCTTTTGGGAATCAAACCACAATAATGTTTTTTATTTCGACGTTTCGGTAGCGTTCCAGCTACCGTTGTCAAGATTAACTAGTAATAAAATTAATAAAATAATTTTTGGTCCCTATTTGACACAACGAAAAAATATGACTACTAGACAATCAATAATATTTTGAAGTTTAAGACTACAAAACTTTGTTGTCAAATTTTATTAAGGTCCATTCATAATAGATCACACCTCTGGTAAAATGTGAAATAAAATATTTTATTTTATGGCATTCTAACGATATGATAGTCTACTAGAAACGGAATCCAGTACACGTTCCAGGAACGGTTTTTATTGGGATAGCGCTTTTTTTTCGCTTATTTTGGAAATGTTGTTAATAAAACGCGTTTGTTGTTACTTTTTTGTGTATGATCATTTTTGTTTTCAAAACAGTTTGGTGATTTTGTGTATTGAAGTGTGTATCGATTAACAACAATTCCAATGATAAATCATAAGAAAACCTGGATAAAAACTTATGATGCTATCCTGATAATGCAGGTAATTGATTATTGGAAATTTCTCTTTCTAACATTGGTAACCAAATTTGACTACAATCGGCTGAAATACTAGCTACACATTTATCTGCATTTAGTTGTATTAAAGCACTTTCTTTGATTTTTCGTCTTTTATTATTGGGCTCTTTCATTATTATTTTTGTCGAATCCCATTGAATTTTATGCCCCTCTTCTCAAGCATGTTCACAAATACCTGACTTAAAGAACTCCCTATCTTTGATGTATTTTTTATGTTCACTTATTCGGACTTTCAATGGTCTAGATGTTTCACCTAAATAGAATTTGTCGCATTCACAAGATATCCTATATATGCAAATTTTTGAAGATTGTTCTTCATTTTTTGGTTTCGTTTTTGTAAAGATAGATCTCAAAGTATAGTTAGATTTAAAGCTGGTTCGAATATTAAATTGGACAGGGAAAGCTTGGTCATTACTTAATTCGACGAGAGTCGCAAACAGCATCCTAATTGAGGAAAAATCTGACCTTGGGGTATCTTTAGCGTTATCTGCAGTGAACCACATGTTCACATTACCATTTTGAGGATGAACTTCCAATATTTATTTGTGACGAGTGAGCTACGGACCAACTTTTTGAAGTACTGTACTTCTGATTACAATCTTTAGTGGTTATATTAGATTATCCTACGCCTATGGAAAACGGCGGAGACCGTTACATTTTATAGTTCAATAATAATTTATCACTTTCCTACATTAGGAAATAGTATCTTTATACGAATTTTTTTATTCATATTTGTTTAATTTTTAGTACAATTTTATTCGATATGTTGAATAATATGCCATTGGGACGGCTTACTAAACAAAAAATGATGACAATCAACGAGATTATTCATAGTAAATTATTTTTATATCCGCACTGTCGTAATATATTGTTGCCCATAATAACGGAACAAGTGAAAACTTTGTTTACAACAAAAGAGGAGGTAAGTGGGGTCATATTTGTAAGTTTGCTATTTTGCTTCTTTTTTTTCAATTTACGTCACATTTTTTATAATTTTTTTAAAAAGTATCGGAAATTTTCGATGTTTGATTATTTGATCCCCTTTTGCACGTGAAATCGGTCTTCGGTAATATTTTTAAATTAAATTCTTATTCATTGTAAAATATCTGCAAACTTTTTTATTCAATTTCAAAAAAATTCCCAAAAATGGTTTAATTTACAATAATTGAATCAAACATACACAAAATAGATTTTTTCTTATTAGAGTGAAATCAACTAGAAAACATAAACAACACCTTTAGTCGGGGAAATACTGAAATAGGGCTACTCCTTTTATTTGATCATACTGTATATATAGTTACAAAAGAAATGTGTTTTGTTATTTCGGTTTTAAATTATCACCAGTTGTAAAATTTATAACTTAGAAGGATCAAATACTCGGGAGTCTACATTTTATAGACAACAACCATTGGGCGTGTTTACCATTAGTCTCAACAATGCTCTGTGGCTGGATGCGAGAGAAAGCGACAGCTCGCTAATCTTTAGCCTAGACAAGGATAGTTTCCCAGTTGCTAACTAATGATGCACATACAAAACATGGGAAAGTAGTAATTGAAGGTTTAAAATATCTCATCTCATGATTGAATTTCGTCACGAAAAAGCTACAATTCTAATTATCCAACGAAAATAATTATATTTTATTTATAGTGTAGAAGAAAGCAAAAAGATTTTCAAATTAAAAGTTGTTGATTGTATAAAATCTGTCACCAAAAATTACTTATAAATAATTGCCTTCATTATCTAAGAAATATTCTTCTGATAACTGCCACCGTCTGTTATTATTACGATATCGAAAACGTCTATTTTCAATTTTCCAGTTCTCGAATAATTAAACTGACGTATAAATTTGGTTTTGAACCATTTTACGAAGTTTTCGCAGTTCATATTAGGGTATTCGCTTGCATATAGACCAAATGCGGCGATTGATCATTATTTTAATAATGTCATAGTGCTTTTTTCACCTTAGCCAGCTCCGGTAACTAAAGTCCCTGGGTCGACTTGCACCTCTTGCCTCTACAGTAGGGCGCAACGGGTGGTACTGATAAGTACGTACCTGTCTTACACTTTATAATCAAATAAGCAGCTTCTGATCATTTCTGTTTGGAACTAGAGAAGGTTTATTCGATGATTTGCTTATTGTTTGGCGTCTAGCAGATAAGATATTAGACATAATATTAGGTATTATAATTTGAAAATAGTCACTATAACTACATTTACAATAACTATTTACATCACTTATATTATACTTATTTACAAAATTTACTTGATAGCCTAGTCAAAGTACACATAAAACCTCACAAAAAATACAAAAAACTTGAAAATTCAAAATTGAATATTTAAAAGGGTTGTGTTCAACATGAGATAAACTTTATGATGCTAGGCATGCAATTTTCCGGAAAATCGTTGAGTAAATTTTTTGTGTGTTGTTTTTTCATTCTAATTGTTTAAATAATGAAAATATAGAAAAATTTTTAAATCAAAAATTGTAGCTGATACATTTATCCACAAATTTCATCTGAAAAGTTTTTCTGTAAACTGAAAAGTTTACGAGATAAAATTAATGTCAGTGATAGTCAATTCGTAGTTACGCGCGAACGGCCCGGGAGCCAAATTTATTAACCGCTCGACTTAAAAGTTAATAATTTCGGGCTTATAACATTCTGAAAAAATAAATTAACAAATGTAAAATGTAGAGAAAGATCTCAGCTTTCACATAGAGATACTTTCAAATTTGAAAAAGTAGATTTTCTAACTGTAAAATCAGTTTGTTTATAAAAAAACTAGAGCTAAAAAGTCAAAAAACAATTATAATTCCTATTTAATTAATACTTATCCCAGCGATAATTCTTCCTAGACTTAGCATTGCAAATGAGAATAAAACATTATCGTTATAAAAGCAAAGCCATCAATATTCCGAATTTTGAACAAATGCTTCTTAAAGATCTGGTTTTTTGCATGCTTAATTTTACTGTTTTTTTTAGACTTCATTCAATTATATCTTTTTTCGAAATTAATATAATTCAATGGAACTTCACCACTGATCACTTTGAAGTGTCTACTTTCGAAACTACTATACAGTTTTTCTATAAATATAATTTTTTTTAAATAATAGACAATTATTCACAATAAATACTCGACGTCTATCAGCAAACCTTCTATAACTTTTTATAGTGTTTATGATATCTAAAAATTGTGAACTTTATAATGAACCTATTTAGAAGTAATCGCGATACAAAAGAACACACCTATGGCTCAGCTAAGAGAGAGAAGGGAGCACAAATAAGGGTGAAAAAGCAGGTGAGAGAGCGGCTTATACGCGCCGCCGCATAATAACAACAATAATAATAAAATATTAACAACAAATTACATTAAAAATAGAGTCTGTTATTGGAACAATAATGAAAATGAAGAGGGGTCAAAAAAAATGTAGGTTCACGTGGAAAATCGTATGTATCTTTGTGGAAAATGCAGATACAAGAAAAAGTTTCAAATAAAATTCGAAGATTACGCCATAATCTTTGAAGTTATATAATTTAATTTTCCAATTTATTAATGTTAATTAGAGAAATTTGATAAAAAAACGACTTTAGTAGAGGTTTACGTGGAAAAACAATGATAATACATTTAAAAAAAAAATTTTTGAATGTTTTTGTAGTCACCCCATTTTGGAACACATTTCGTTTGAATTTTTTTTCTCAATTCCATCGTTTACTCACTATCGTGAAATTAAAAACATGAAAGTTTATGTTCAAAAATATTACTAGTGAAATTTCGTATATTTTGAAAAATAATGCAAATACAAAAAAAATGTTCAGACAAATTTTGTAGATAAATGTATTAGGTACAATTTTTGATTTGAACATTCTCCTGTCATTTCATTCTTTAAACAATTAGAGTGAAAAAACAAAAATTTACTTAGCGATATTTTCCGGAAAATTGCATGTGTAGCATCGTAAAGTTTTTCTCATGTCACAACCCTTGTAAATACTCAATGTTGAATTTTAAGTTTTTTGTAATTTTTGGAGCATTTCACGGATATTTTGTGTGCTTTGACTAGGCTATGATAGTATTATTTTTTCACAAATTCAAATCTTTGGTCCTGCTTCGACTTTTTATATTTTTGGTTACTTATTTTTGTAGACACCCTGCTTATTTTTATATAAACCTTGGTTTGAAATTCTTTCATTACTTCGTTAAATTAGAAAATATCGGAATGCCGAACATGAAAACTTTTATTTTAGTTGGAATGAAATTATTCAAAGTTTATTCAGTTATAGACTATATTTATGTTTTGTATGTCTTTGATTGCAGCAAACAATACAAATTCGCAAACTATATCAACATATATTCGAAAAATTTTCTCGCTGCAAAAAGTCACTTTTCAGTTTTGAATATGAAAGACATTTACCACAATATTTTTTACTGAAATTTGAGAGGGGATAAGTGATCTATTTTTTATTTAAATAACAAAAATGGTTATCTGTTTTCGAAAATTTTCGTTACTTTATATTTTTTTTCACACTGGTTTGTACAAATGAATCCATTCACCAATGCACATTGTACAGTTTAAACATTTTTTTTTTAATTTTGTATATATTTCATCGTAATGTTCATAGGATGTACATACATATTCATGGATGTCTTGTGTAATTCCAATATTTTCTGTTTTCAATGCTTTCAACGAATTTTTTTCGGACCCCTTTCTTTAGAAAAAAATTAAAGTTTAAATATTTTCTATTATAATTTGTAAAGTTTTGAACATATTATCGTCGTGTATACTGTATATTATTCATTACTACGTTCCCTATATATTCCTAATTATCGAGGTAAGACACTTGATCTCAAAATATAAAAAAAATTATATACAGGTTGTCCCACGACGAGTTAAAACTATCTGTATATGACAAAATACTTATTATCTTTTTAACTAAAATATTTTCAAAGGTGGCAGACTTCCGGTTCTACCGGAAGTCGACTGTAACTTTGTTATTTTAAATGGAACACCCTCTATATTAATACATTTTTAAAATCTACGTAAAATTTTAGTATACTTTTGTCTGAAAACTTTTTTCGAAAAATGCATATTTTTTGAGTTCTTCATTTTTTTGTAAAAAATTTGACGTTTGCAGACCCTTACAAATTATTTTTTTAAGAGGATACTCTTAAAGATATAAAAATGGTTTCTGTTCGGTTCCTTTAAGCAAGGTCAGACCTATTTGAATCTATGTTGAAAATTTTTTCATTTTATACAGGGTGTGTATAGAAAGTGTTCAAAGTTTAACTTCTTAAATATCAAATTTCTTTATTTTTTTAAATAGAACCACCCGGTTTTTTCTATTTTAATGCATTCAGGGGTAAAAAATAAGGCAAATTCATGTATACTCTCTTATGTTTTCTGTAAATTTTTAGAGATGCATGATATCTTACTGCAAATAAAGCACATATGTTCTTGTAACAACTGTGCCGTATTTACCATGTATAAAAAGCAAATTTACATAATCTTTTTTATTTCTTAGTGCTTGTATCAACGGGTCAAAATAAAATTTAGACCACACCTGCATCTCTCAAAATTTACAGAAAACATTCAATACTTGAATAACGGTAAGGTTTAGGTATAGGAAAGTATACAAGAATTTGCCTTATTTCTTACCCCTGAATGCATTAAATGGAAAAAACCGGGTGGTTCTATTTAAGAAAATGAAGAAATTTGATATTTATTATAAAGTTAAACTTTGAACGCTTTTTATACACACCCTGTATGAAATGAAAAAATTTTCAACCTAGATTAAAATACGTCTGACCTTGCTAAAAGCAACCGAACAGAAACCATTTTCATTATATTTAAGGGTATCCTCGTAAAAAAATAATTTACAAGGGTCTGCAAAGGTCAAATTTTTTACAAAAAAATCAATAACTCAAAAAGTATGTATTGTTCGAAAAAAGTTTTCAGGCAAAACTATACTAAAATTTTACGTAGATTTCAAAAATGTACTAATATACAGGGTGTTCTATTTAAAATAACAAAGTTGCAGTCGACTTCCGGTTCTACCGGAAGTCTGCCATCTTTAAAAAAATATGTCAGTTTAAAAGATCGTGTCCGAATATCCAAACGTAGAAATTTTCATGATTTTACTATAAGTATTTTTCCATATACAGATAGTTTTAACTCGTCGTGGGACACCCTGTATTTATATTCTTTGAATTGGTTACAGGGTGAGTCAAAAAATGTAAACTCATTTTTTCATTCATCCTGTATTCAAAATTTGACACATTCCCTTTCGTTGTTTTCCAATAGCTGTCAAAATGTAAAAAATGAGATTTCATTGATATATTTTCAATTGGTTATACAAAGTGAGTCCAATTACTTTAGATTTGCCTTCATTGCTTTTGAGAACTAAAATTAGAAA
>CAJUYI010001024.1:39679-67041 GCA_910591695.1 Galerucella pusilla | reverse complement strand
TTGTGTCAGTTAGGGATAAAAATTAATTTCTACTCATTTTTTCTTGACAACGGTAGCTGGAACGCTACCGAAACGTTGAAGTAAAGAATTTAAAAATATTGTGGTTTAATTTCCCAAAAAATAAAAAAAAAGAATGAATAATATACCACAAGGAACATACAGAAGATATTAAGAAAATTATCTTTTGATTCCGTTTAATGGAATGTTTTAGATTTTAGATTATATGCTGAATATAAAATTAATTATTGTACAGGGTCGAAAAAATTCAATAATTCTAAGATTTTCCTTTTTAATATTTAGTTTTGCCGAATTTTTTATGAATATTTTTAAGAAAAATCAACAAATGAAACAATACAGGGTGTTTTCAAATGAAACTGACAATGTTTGCATGTAGATACCTCCCGTGAAATTGGACAAAATGATATAGGAATTAAGGGGTCTAGCACATTTACTCTTCAAAGTACAGAGTGTTGAAGTTTTGAAAAATTAAATGTTTTAACGCTATAACTTTAAATTGAATGAATAAATTGATTTGACATTTTGCAGTTTTTTTTTAATGTGAAAGGGCATATTTTGATGAAAAAATATTTTTCAATTTTTGATCCAGTGGTGTACATTTGGAAGAATATGTTACATTTCCCCCCATTTTTCACGCCACTGACTTTTGAAGCAATTTTTATTCAATTTTGTATTCCTCAATGATTTTCACGTGAAAAACGAATGACCTTTACATATCAAAAAATTTGTAGTTTTCAAGATATTTAAGGTTTCCATTTAGACTGCAAGATCACTTTTCAATAATTAATTTAAAAAAAATGTTTCTTGTATTCTTTCCAATAACTACCAAGTATTAATGGTTGGAATATGTAACAGGAACTAATTTATGAAACAGCAATGCATCTAAAACGTTCGAAGAAGATTTTTAAAAATATTTGTCCAAACATATATAATTTTATTTAAAAAAAAATAGAAAGAATCCATGCAGCTACAGCAATTATTTCCGGCAATCGCCAGTGTTTCTAAGGTATGCGATTTTCGTTGAGAAAATGTTGCAGGTTATGTATGAATGTGAATGGACAACATTTTGAGCATCTCTTGTAATTACCTGGCTGCTTAATGCAGACTTCATGAAAATATTAAATAACTGGAAAACTGCAAATTTTTTTTTGAAAGTTTATGCGTTTTTCACGTGAAAATCATTGAGGAATACAAAATAAAATGAAAATTGCTTCAAAAGTCAGTGGCGTAAAAAATAGGAGGGAAAAGGTAACATATTTTTCCAAATGTACACCACTGGATCAAAAATCTAAAAATTTAAAAATATTTTCCATCAAAATACTACCCTTTACATTTAAAAACAACCTGCCAACTGTCAAATACATTTATTCATCCAATATAAAGTTATCGAGTTGGAAAATTTAATTTTTTAAAACTTTAACACCCTGTATTTCGAAAATAAATGTTCTGGACCCCTTAATCCCTATATCATTTTGTCCAATTTTGCGACAGATATCTACATGCAAACGTTGTAAGTGTCATTTGAAAACACCCTGTATATTTATAATGTTAACACAATATACTGAATGGAAATGGAGTTAAATCCGTTGATAGTGGTAGTATTCAATAGATCCTGTATTTAAATTCGCTTTTATTTTTATGCTTTTCAGCTCGTTCTGTTCAGAAGCAGTGAATTCTTGTTTGCATTTCACTAAAAAGAAAAAAAACTAAAATTGATTATTTTTTATTTATTGCTGCGTCTCTTTTATGGTCAATTTATTTAAAAAGTAATTTGAAATCGTAGCCGAATAATTGTAATTTCTATATCTCTGAAAAATCGAGCTATAAAAAATTGAAAGAATTTTTTATAAAAAAAAACGGTACACATCCCTTTCTATAGCACTTTACGCTGGTCGAAAGCCAAACAGATTCGATAATTTTATTAAAATTATCTTATCAACTGCGCCATTTATACCACCAAAACTTGAGTTTACTCTTGAATATTCCAAGGGGATCGAGCAAAATGTAGTTTTAAAGCATTTACCAATATTTTATTATAAACAAATGAATAAATCTGGACAGTCTGTACACAGTATACATTCTGTGGTCTATAGGCCACTTTTTATTCTGATCCGTCCCAGTTGGAATCATCGATCATACGAACAACCATACTAAAATGGACTTATCTTCTGTAAGTTCCTTGTGGCCCTACTTATTCTTTTTTCTCTTATTTTTTTTGGGAATTAAACCACATTAATGTTTTTTATTTTTTATTTCGACGTTTCGGTATCGTTCCAGCTATCGTTGTCAAGATTAACTAGTAATAAAATAATTTTTGGTCCCTATCTGACACAACGAAAAAAATATGACAACTAGACAATCAATATTTTGAAGTTTAAGACTACAAAACTTTGTTGTCAAATTTTATTAAGGTCCATTCATAGTAGATCACATCTCTGGTAAAATGTGAAATAAAATATTTTATTTTATGACATTCTAACGACATGATAGTCTCCTAGAAATGGAATCCAGTGAAGTGCACGTTCCAGGAACGGTTTTTATTGGGATAGCGCTTTTTTTTCGCTTATTTTGGAAATGTTGATAAAACGCGTTTGTTGTTACTTTTTTGTGTTCAAAATATGTATATCTCTCAGTTTGGTGATTTTGTGTATTGAAGTGTGTATCGATTAACAACTATTCCAATCATAAATCATAAGAAAACCCGGATGAAAACTTATGATGATATCCTGATAACGCAGGTAATTGATTATTGGAAATTTCTCTTTCTAACATTGGTAACCAAATTTGACTACATTCGGCTAAAATACTAGCTACACATTTATCTGCATTTAGTTGTATTAAAGCACTTTCTTTGATTTTTCGTCTTTTATTATTGGGCTCTTTCAATATTATTTTTGTCGAATCCCATTGAATTTTATGCCCCTATTTCCAAGCATGTTTGCAAATACCTGACTTAAAGAACTCCCTATCTTTGATATATTTTTTATGTTCACTTATTCGGACTTTCAATGGTCTAGAAAATAATCATACACAAAAAAGTAACATCAAACGCGTTTTATTAACAACATATCCAAATAAAATTTGACAACAAAGTTTTGTAGTCTTAAACTTCAAAATATTATTAATTGTTTAGTTGTCATATTTTTTTCGTTGTGCCAGATAGGGACCAAAAATTATTTTATTACTAGTTAATCTTGGAACGCTACCGAAACGTCGAAATAAAAAATAAAAAACATTACTGCGGTTTGAATCCCAAAAAATAAGAGAAAAAATAAAATGGACTTATTCTCCTTTAACTTAGTCTAATCATTGTGCTAAAAAGCATCCAATATTCCCAGATTTACTTACTGTCTATTGTTTATTTTTATATGTACAATACAACTAGTGAGCAAATCTGCATTAACAAAGTTTCATAATGTCCTAAAAATTTGTTAAACATCGCATTTTCTGTACCAAATCTTAAAATTCAAGGCGAGGTGTTTAGAACGACATGCTACTCGATGGTATCAACTTGGGAAATTCGTTTTCCCGTTTTGGAGGTTAAAGTGGCGCAGTCAATAGAATTGTTTTGACTGGTACTAAATGTTTACGTTTTCGTCTAGTTCACTTTGAATACACTGTATATTGCATGAGTAGATAGTTAAATATCTTATTTTAGGTACGTATAATTAATAAAAACTTTTTTTCCATATTATTTACATAGTTATTAACAAAACAACCTATTAAGAGAATGGCTATGTACTTTTTTTTAATATTAACTTGATTTTTTTGCAGGTGTCTTACGTTATTTATTTTTATTAAAAATGAACTCCACCAATACTAATTTTTCTCAATTGGTGTGGATATTTTCAGTAGAATACTTTTATTATTAAAGTCGACAGAAAATATGTAATACGCAAGTAGCTATAAACTAAGTCTTTTCATAAAAGGTCCCATTTTTCTTGATTGTCTTCTTCTTTTCTTTATCCCACAACTTCATTGAATATTACTAATTTTTCAGATCAGTTGTACTCTGCCTTGCGGGAGAACTCTTCTATTCGTAAAAGCAACTAGTTTGGTTTTCTTTGGATCAACTGAAAGGTCCTTTTTAAGGCACTAGCCTTCCACGATTCGTAGAGAAATTCATAACAGTCTTCGAGATTTTCCCATTAGTGACAATCTCTATGTCGTCCGTATATGCTATGATTATTTAACCTGCACATCATGTCATCCATAATTAGTTTCCACAAATGTGGTGATACTATTATACATAATATATTTTACCTACGACCCCCCCTGTAATCAGTCAATAACACACAGTCGGTATCAATGTAATGACAGCTATTACGCACTGTAAAAAAAAACGCACAGCTGTAAAGTAAATCGCACGGCTTCCCTAGCAACATCTTAGCAACTGTCAATAGACGTCTCCATTTTATTCAAAATTTACTATTTGAAAACATTAGATATGGCCACGTTTAACTATGAAAAGCCAAAAGGGCTATGTATATGTATTGATTATAATTGAATAATGGACTTTCGATTATCAAATATAATATTAATAATGATTAAACGTTAGTTCTTTAATGTGCTTCTTTCATTGGTAATAGAGTAATAGAGATGGAGTTTACCAAGCACCTCTAATTATGTAACTGTTATTTCTTATGCTTCTTATAAAAAATACAAGTACAAGTAGGTCATAGGTAAAGTATAGTACGTAACTCGTGTTGTAGATCATTTTACGCACTCGCCGCTACGCGGCATCGTGCGTAACTTTTCCATTCGTGCGTAAAATGCTCCTTACCACACACGTTACGTAATATACTATTAATGTATTTAATACATAATAGTATTCATAGTGATCTTTAGAAGGCCATGGTTGTATGCCATAAGCTTTATGGTACATCTATTCTGAACTACACTATGATTTTATAGGCCAGTCGGAATGGGTCATTTTAGACCAAAAGTACAAGTAATTAGCAATACGGCTGATTTTTTTTATAAGTACCTTGAAGTATGTAGATTAATATAAAAAAAAGTTTACCAGTCCAAATTAGAAAAAAAAACAAAAAACTTTTTTTTTCGAAATTTTTCAATATTTCACGCTGGGAAGAAGGTGGAGAGGAATAGAAAATACCACGGTGTAGGGGAAGTGTTTTGCAATAAAAAAGGTCTCCTGCGTTTTTTTCGTCCGATCAATGGTTTGTCCGTAAAAAATTCGGTAAACTAAGTATGTGTTCCGCATCCGCGCGACTCTGCTGCACGGCGGAAAAAAATATAAATATTCAATCAGAATTTTTTTTCAATCTTTGGTGAGAGTTAAGGTTGTAAATAATAAATAAAAGGTGATAAATTAATTTTTATATATTTTTATTGGAAAAAGGTATGGAAAAAATTATATCTTGAAATTATATATTAATCATCTTTTTAAAATTTACAAAATAATGAAAAGTGCCGTATTTCGTAATTAGGAAAAATTAATTGTCCTTGATTTTTATCTATGGAACAGACCTCCTGAACAACAGTTTCCATCCTTCGAAAATTTGTTTCAATGCCACCTAATTATATAATATATTTTTTATTAAGATAGGTACTTGGTTTTTTATTAGAATATAATATTTATATTATATTTGAGTAATTTGCTAAAAATGATTATGTGCTATGACAAAAAAAATGTCATCTTAAAGCTGACACTTCCCTTTTCAAAACGCTCTAATACAATTATTTATATCTACATTATAACTGTACAATAGTTTATAATGTACTCCGCTGCGCTTCAGAAAATAGAGTCGCGCGGATGCGGAATACATTCTTAGTTTACCGAATTTTTTCCGGACAAACCATTGCTCTGACGAAAGAAACGCAAGAAACCGTTTTTGCTGCAAAACACTCCCCCTGTATGTGTGTATGTCTGTGTTTTGGGGTGACATTCACTGAGACCCAAAAGATCTATTGTGCCCCCTTACTTCTACTCAGTTTCTGAGGAGAATATCAGAAACTAGTAGTGGAGTGTAGTGGAGTGCTGTGCAGTTGGAAAGTATGTGGATGGAGGTTTCTTCTTCCATTCCACAAAATCTGCATTCTTCTTCCTCCACTATTTTGAGCTTTTTCAGGTGCCCATTCAGGCGACAATGTCCCGTTAGGATCCCTGTTAAAACTCTTAGCGCAGTTTTACTTTGACTATTGCATTCATTTTATCTCAACAGGTTGTAGTCACCCAGAAGAGTCTTTGATTGTAAAAGCCCTACTAGATCTTTCCAAGCCCTACTAGATCTTTCCAATGGTCAGATCTCCTTTTTTTCTCGGCTTTACTTATTTCTTCCAATATTACATTGGGGCTGATTCCGCAAAAGGGTTCAGGCCCCCAGAAAGGTATTTCAGTCCCCCTCTTTGCTAGTTAATCTGCTATTTCATTTCCTTCTATTCCAGTGTGTCCTGGAATCCATAGTAAGGTGACCATATTGTTCTCGCCTAGTTCATTGAGTTTGTCTAGGCATTCTCACACCACTTTGGAACTGATTACACAAGAGCTCAGTGCTTTAATGGCTACTTGACTGTCCGACATTATGATATTGTCTTCTGTATCCTTTATCAATATTGAACTGGGCGCACTTTCTTATGGCGTGGATTTTCGCTTGAAAGATACTTGGGGTTTTTCCCAAGCTTTCAGAGTGTTTGGTTCCTGGCCCAGTTCCTTCTATTGCTTTTGAGCCGTCTGTGTACCATTGAATGGCATTCTTTCCAAGTCTGGTAATGGTATTTGGATCCCATTCCTTCTTGTTGCTCATCTCCGTAACGAATTTCTTTGAAAAGTTATACTTTTTCATCATACCGTCTTGTGGCATGTCCCAGGTTATCTGATTTCTAAGAAGTGAGGAGGTGTTTTTTTTAATGATTCCCTCTCTACTTAGTCTGTATCTTGTTCTTTCTGCAACACTTTCCACCACCATATGTAGAGGGGTGAGGTTGAGAATCACTTCCATGGCTGCCGTTGGGCATGTTCTCATTGCTCCTGTAATGCATATACAGGCTAGTCTTTGAATTTTGGAGAGGTTTTCTCTCGTCGACAATAGGCTAGTTCTACTACCCCACGCAATGGCTCCATAAGTGATGATTGGTCTCACTATGGCAGTGTACATCTAGCTAAGGATTTTTGGGTTACAGCCCCAGTTTCTTCCCGCCAGATTCCTGCACACCATTATAGCCATTTTTGCCTTGTATGTAATCTCCTTTTCGTGTTTGTTCCACAGGAGTTTACTGTCTAGAGTTAAACCTATATACTTGACTTCTTGTCTCCATTCAATCTCGTTCCCATAAAGTTTTATGGTTTTGAGGTTGAGTTTTCTTTTCTTAGTGAAGACTATCTGGATGGTTTTAGTGGGGTTGATGCTAAGTCCCACTTGCCTGCACCAGCTATTTGTATAGTTCAGACCCTTTTGTACAATATCGCAAAGGGTGTTTTAGAATTTCCCCCTGGCTGTTATGACAATATCGTCGGCATATCCTTGGCAAGATATTCCAAGATCCGTCAAACCACACAGGAGTTCGTCAGACTCCACATTAGTGGGGATGCTACTTCTCCCTGTGGGCATCCTCTGGTAGTGCAGATGGAGACAATGTCTTTGCTCGTCCTCGTCTCTGATATTCTTGTGGTGAGCAGTTCCAACATCCATTCTATTCAATGCTCTTCTGACTGCCTCATGTGGAGTATTGCCAAAAGCTCCTTATATGTCCAAAAATGCACATACTACAGTTTCTTGGTTGTCTAGAGCACCTCGGATATCTTCCGTCAGTTGTACCAGTGCAGTCTCCGTAGATCTGCCTGCCCGGTAAGCATGCTGACATGGGTGGAGAGGTAGTCTCTCTAGGATTTCCGTTCTAATATGGTTATCAATAGCCTTTTCCATCGTTTTGAGTACAAACGATATTAGACTAATTGGTCTAAAGGATTTGGGGTTTGTTGTGTCCCTTTTTCCAGTTTTTGGAATGAAGGTTACTATTGCCCTTCTCCATGCTTCAGGTATATAACCCAGTTCTAAGCTGCTTCGACTAATTCTAATCAGATGCGGCAGAATTTCGTCTTGTCCTTTCTGGAGCAATGCTGGGAAAATTCCATCTGCTTTTGGTGCCTTGAAAGGTAAAAAGGTGTTCATGGCCCATTTCAACCTATCGTTACTACAAATATGTTTGGTCATTGTAATACTTTCTCTTGAAGGCCTATTGTGACCTTCGAGAGGATTATCTCCCCTATTTGGGGTACTCCCCGGAAAATGAGTTTCTAGTAACAGTCGAACTCTTTCCCCCTCATTTTCGGTATATTCACCATCTGGCTTCCTCAAAGCCATATCTGTGTTGATCCTACTTTTCGCCATAACTTTGTAAAGTCTTGCCGCAGCAATACCACCCTACACGGTGGTATTTTTTATTTTTCTCTACCTCCATCCCAGCGCGAAATATTGAAAAATTTCGAAAAAAAAGTTTTTTGATTTTTTTTCTAATTTGGGAAATCGATAGACTGGTAAACTTTTTCTTAAATTAATCTACATACTTCAAGGTACTTATGAAAAAAAAAATCAGCCGTATTGCTAATTACTTGTAGTTAGTTGTTACCCCTATCGTCTGGCCTATTATATTGAATACATTAAAATATATTACCTGAAAGTTGTTTAAAAATCGTATCAAGTAAGTTTATATGTGCTAATAACAAATGCATATACTTATCATAGTATTATGAACAATATCAAAAACGTGTTAATTCTTGTTAAAGTTCCCAAAAATATGAGGGATGACTCATTCGATTCGGAATGACATCTAGAAAAATGTATCGAAAGTATAGCATTTAGTTTTCTTGAAATTATTAATTGTTAATAATTAATAGGGAATTTAAAAAATGATCTTTACACTTGTACTATCTGATTTCCACTATTCAACATGTTTTACATGGCTAGTCTTGAAAACATTTTCATATTTGTCGCTAGATGACAATCATAAGACCGAGTCATTGATTTTTGGAAGTACACCGTTTGACATTTTCTTTTAATAAATATTTTCCCTATAATATTTATTATGATATTTAACTTATCTCACACAGTAAATGCTAATTTTCGCCACCATGGACGCTAGTGTCTAATTATCGAGGAGACACTGGTTCTCCATACAAACTTGTCAACAAACCAATAACACTATCCGTTTGAAGTGCCTTTGATGTATGCTACACAATTGATTCACAATACATCTTTTTTGTCGACCGATAAAAACTTTATAGTGTATTTTGTGCTAACCACCTTATCATAATAATTTCTGTTAGTTATTGAAATTGTTTTTGTGCATATTAGTTTAGTGGTGAAATGGGTATATTATAGGGTGTAACCAGACAAGATGGAAGAAGGCAAAACAGATCGGTGGCCAAGGTGGCTCAACTGCTTGGTACTACGGAACATTGCGTCAATCAGCATGTCGGATATCCAGAAGAGGTGAACTTATAATTTTAGAAATTAGTTATTTTCTTTCTTCTTTGGTGTATTTTAATATTTGCTAATATAACGACATCATATTGTGACTAATGGTTATTAAAAACATTGACACGCTATGTACTTAAGGTTATTGGTAGAATTTCACTCGCTAATGTTCATTCTTTTCTGTGATCATCACTACAAATCCGATCTATCTATCTGCACTTGAAATATTATTTGCTTATTTACAGGTTCTGGCGTGTATTATTCATAAATTTTTGTTTGCATTTACAATCTTGTTATTTAAAAATTTCACTTTTCACTAACAAAGGAACCTGTATGTGAACATAATCTAAATTTTAGAAATTTCATTAATAAACCATTTCAGAACACCTCTCTTTGACAGGTCGGCCATATTACTTTGGAGGATCAGTTTGGCATGTGCTAAAGTCAGTTGGTTGTCAGACGGACTATGTAGAACAATGACAATATAATATACAGTGCTATTCAAAAGTCCTCTTCCCCCCCTCGTATCTTTTGAACGGCTACACTTACATTAATAAAATTTGGAGGGTGAAAATAAAGTGTTGTAAACTTCTCTACGAATGGTAACATGTGACGTAATAGTATAAATCTCTATTGTAAAACCGGCCCTAAAAGTATTATTACATTAACCCATTTCTTACTTTCAACGGCATCCAACATTCTATTCTTGGATACAATTATTAAACAGTTGTACGGTATCTAAACTTGTTGAATGATTAAGAAACTGTATGAGCTAATACAAGGAACGAAGTGGCTGAATAGGCTGTTGTCAGAACAGGAGGATCCACAATAAGCACAGGAGGCTGAGGTAGTGCCAGCGAAGGGCACCTTTAATAAAAAAAACTGATAGCAAAGTCTTCAAAATTTAACAATTTAATAAAGTGCTAAAACTATAATAACAAAAAATTACAGAACTTAACACACCACAAAGTAATTTATAAAAAACTTTGCAATACTCACCATTCCATATATTTTGTCCCACACTGAGCATCGGATCATGTGTTTTGGATGGATCATAGTAAAGTATCCATTAAGTTTGAAATATAAAAATATATATTCAAACAACCACAAAAAGCAACATTTTTACTCACCCTGTATAAAATGTTCGGTAAAAATTAAGAGCAAGTGAGAATTTAATTTTAAAGATTTTTTCACTCATCCTGTCAGTCAGTAATATTTTGGGTCAAAAATCAGTTTAAAACAAATGCTAAGGATTGGCGCGCTAGTTTCCTCGAAAACTCATCGTAGGACTCAAATCAAATGTGCTCACGGTCACTCTTGTGTTCATGAGATCAAACAATACAACATATCAAAAATTCAGAACAGTTGACCCAGATCCATTTTGCATCAGATAAGTGCGGGGTTCTTTATTGATTTTATTTTATACCATTATGAACTACATAACAAAAACTCTAATAGCGTAAGATCAAGAGATTGTGCTAGCTATTATATCTGGGTATATTCAAGTAGTTCTAAAAATTGAGAATGAATGACTTGAAAAAATTTGGTCGTTACAACCATGGAGACTAGATAAGGAGAACTGACTTATACGGGAAAATTGACAAATATGTCCTCAAAATCGTCTTTCTAAGTAGTTTGGTTTTTGACCGCAGCGTGCGCATTGTACCTTAAGAACCCATTTCTGACAGAAACTACAATAACCTTACTTTTTATAGATGACAGTAGTCCAATAGTAAACATTACTAAAATGCAATTTAAGAATTAGGAATATAAAAATTATTTAAAATAGGCAGGGTATTCGTTGTTGGAAGCCATTGCAATAGTGGTTGGTAGTGCAGATTAGGTATAAAACGAAGATGCAAATTGAATTTATTCCAAGAAAACTAGTTTTTTCAGTAATCAAAAATATTCAGATAAATAAAGTAGGAGATAATTATTATCTTGAATCAAAATTATAATTATACCCCACTTGTGAGAAGTATAGAAAAAGCACAATTGCACAAAAAATACTTCACTTTTGCTGATATTACTATTCTGTTCTATACTAGTATATTATAAGAGATCAGGAAGAAGAAAGGTGAACAATGATTTGAAGAAAAACTAGAGGTTGATAAGAACTGAGTTATGAAACTAATCTGATGGAAGTACTAGTATGCCTTTAATACAGAAAAATATGATTCAATTGATATTCAGATAAAAATAGGAAATGAAAATATAAATAAGGTGAGAACATGAATTCAAACAAATAGGTATATTCAAGAAATAGAACAAAATTATGTTTACAATTATTGGTGCACTTTACCAATAGGGATTAATGAAACCATAAGGCATTGAAACTAATCGATGACACTTATTTCTTGCCAATCTACAGCCAAGCAATTCAAGTCTGGGCAATTATGGAAAAGCATCAATATCATGAAAATAGTGTAGTGAATGTTTTTGCGGCTGAGTTAATGAATAGCAACAGATATATATTTTGTGTACTCATGTATTTCACAATAATTGGTGACTTTCCACTGTGTTTGCTTTTGGGAATCAAACTTTTGTATTGTTAAAATAAAGTTCCTACTTGAAACAATTATTTTCTTGAGTGATGGAAATTATTTCAATATATCTTATATTGAAAACCTGTTCAGGCATCAACTTCCACATGTTAAACCACTATTGCAAAATGGTAGGTGTACCAGCACATATAGATTGTAGAGTAAATTATAGGACAGCAAGGAGCCCTACAGAAGTCCTTGTTAACGTATAAAGGTTTGGCACTTCTACTTGTGATGCTCTATCACTAAAGTAGTCTTAAATATTTATGACACATCACTTCATATAGTTTGTAGGACATACCACAGTTCCAAACACCTTAAAATGCTTCAGTAATGCCTAGAAAAATAGCAACACTGTTTTCTTCATAATCTAGACTAGAGGTTTGTAATTTGATGTCAGGTTCAATAGTGAATGTATAGTTGAGCATTTTCTCTAAAATCAATCTGGTATCAAGATATATTATCTACGTGTTCATGTGTAATCCTATAAATCATGGTAAATCTATCAAGTTTCCTATTACCTTATTTTAACTTTAACAGTAAACTTATTACCAACTCATAGTAGGTGAGATAAGTATAACAGGCCATAAAATAGGTAGATTTCGAGTAAGAGGCAAAATACAGATTGTACACTTTATTTTTAGGTGAAAGAAGTTACATGGTGTGTAGTTGATTAGGTAGGTATTTCTCATGAAAATCTGTATAGGTATTTAACATTTTCATAATTTCTTCTTCTAAGGGCTTGACCAGTTTGGAAACATTCATATTTTTGTTAAGTTAAAGAAAAAAAACCTAAAATATTAGATATTATCAATTATGTAATTGTTTTATTATTTCTTAATAATAGGAAAAAATTTGTGTTTAGAGCTTATGGCTAGTAACATTTATCAATAAATACCTACCTTCTATGGTTTCAAACTATTTTTTTCTAGTTGCAAAATATGATGCTCCAATCCTAAATTATTCGAAGGCCATTCAATATAGTACATTTGAAATGATACACCGCCTCCAAGCATTTTAATTGATTTCTCCTTCTTCGTTTTTTCATATTTTTGTTAGTTAATATTTTACTATGTAGGAAGCCAGATTCTGAAAAACTTTATATATAATGTGAACATAGGTATTCCTTAATTCAACTTGAATTTATTTTTCGTAATTGGGGTGAACTTGGTTCTAGAATATACTTACTTTCACTTTATTCTTCAAATTTCTCTTTCAAATACCTGTTTTACTCATTGTAACTGTGCTGGACCTTTAAATTTGTTCTTAAATTCCATAACAAAGAAGCATGATAGTAGATATTCGTATAATACATTCAGCTGATTATTTTACCACAAAAACGATCAAAATTTTTGTTATTTTTTAAAAAAAGGACTTCTTATCCAAAAAATGTTTTGGTTTAATTACCTCTAACCTCACTTTCCTTACACGTGAACCGCGAACTGTCAAAGGAGCCTGCAACCAATAAAACTTGATGAACTAAAGTTTTATGATTGGCTGTGAAGGTTCTTATTCTTAGCTGGCGCCCTCTACCTTGTGCAAAAATTGAAATACATGGAGTTCGGTCTCCTTATATAGTCTCCATGGTTACAACTGTCACTAAAAGGGATTTGATGTTTGGATAAAATATTTCCTTGCAAATTGTTATTTCACATTCTAAAATTGTCATTAGATTTTTCATTAATGTTTCCACACTGTATACTTAATATATATTTTTCTACTTCCGTCGCTAAAACCGCATCTAAAACACGGGTTTGACATTTGCAAAACGTCAATAATGTTTAAAGTGCGAAAAGTCACATCTCGTTTATCTTTTGTTTCTTAAACGTCGAAGTGTATCTTCTGTAATTTGTATTTAATATTCCGTGATCATTTTGTAGCTCTGTGTCATTTGATTTTTCAATGACACGTCAGTCATTGTCTGTCATGTTGTGAATATAATTGAAATAATATACAATTCTTCCTGCGGTCGTAGAAAAAGGATAGTAAGCACCTAGTGTCAAAAACATCTTTAGTCACTCGTTTCGCTTTGCTCCACTCGTGCCTCAGAAAATCGTGACTGAAGTAACGTTTTTGACAGTTGGTACTTATTATACTATTGTGTCATATTTACATTATTAGTTTTTCCAATCGAACAGCTTTTTATACGTTTAATATTATTTGTAAAATTCATTCATTCATCTATTGCTTTTTCTTGCACTTTGTCTGTAACTAAATTTATCGTTCTAAGTTTTGTTTTAAAATCACATATTTTATAATTTTGATTATGTAGGTTGAATGGTGTATAAAGAATATGAGCGATATTATGGAATTATTATTTAGAAAGGACGTCGGATCGACTTTCGGCGATGTATCCGAAATTACACAGTCGGCTTTGAGAACTGTCATACAGAGCCACATAAAAATGGAAAGGGATAATCCACATGCAGTAAGTATTACGAGAGCAACTTGGTAAGCCAGTGACATCTTAAATTTTCAATGCGGTAACTTTAAATTGAACACTGCAATATCACTAACTTATCAAATAGTCCAGTAACTGAAGACCTGAAAATAGGCAAACCTATCAATATATTTGTCCAATAATTTTTTTGGCTTGATTTGTAGGTCTTGACAGGTACTTCAAAGGGAGAAAAAGTTCTCCAAGATTGCCCCTTAGCTAAAGTCCCAAAAAAACGGTTTCTCCCAATATCTCCCGAAATACCCAAGTTAGACAATTTTTGTTTGGATAAAAAATGAAGGTCGTTAAATTATCTACAAAAATGGTCCCTATCATTTTTTTCGCAACACGAATATTTTTTGCGAAAATGGCCTTTGAAAAAACCAAAATTTTTACACCGAATATTTTTGGTGGTTTCTTACTAAATTTCTGCTCGAGGGCCTCGGACATACATAGATTTTCACCTGTTAGACTTTGGAGACCTATTGTAATCGTATGGAATGCTTATGAAAACTGCCCCTCTTTTTTTCCTTCTCTAGAGAAGCAGGTCTGTCGCAGAATAAACATTTGTTTTGAAAATCGAACTTAGTCGCTCTTAGCTTTTGCTTTTTAGGGCTCGTTAAATGATCTAATCGTCTTGAAGAGTGCTTTCCGAAGTCGGTGTACACAAACTTGTCTCTTCTTTTAACAATATAGCGTCTCCTGCAGCTGTCGTGCATCTTGACAGAAGATTGTCGTTGTAAGGATAGATGAAAATTGTCAGCTCTTTCTTTGCTCACAGAAATCAAGTTTTCCAAGCCTCGACTGACATTGACCATATTATCGACAACATCCTCGTTACAAACGAAGCATTTTGGAATGGAGTCCTCTTCCATGGCTGTCCAAGATTACAATAAAAAATAAATAAATAATGATAATAATAATAAATTCAAATAGTTAATTGAAAATCCAGCAAACCTTCTCCATTATATTCCCTCTTGATGCAACACTAGCAAGTCAAAATTGTCACTTATTCACTTTAAAAAATTCTTCTTTTTAATTGATCAATGATAATCGTAAAATATTTATATAATAATTTATAAAATATTTATATAATATTTATAAAATTCGTGCAAACGGTTACGACTGCTCCAAAAAACAACAAAGATTTAATGTCAACAATAGCAGACCACTGGAGTGGGCGCGTGGGTACACGTGGTAAGGTTAGGTACCTCTGGTGGAGGGAGCATAAAAGACTTAAGAGGCGTACAAGAGAATAATAAACATAAAAGAACGGCGCTCAAATATGGGGAACAAGTTGTATGGGTGGAAAGGTCAGAATATAAGTGTGGGTATTAATTCTCAAAAAATTAACAGCGGAGAACAAAAAGCATTTAAAAAAGGCCGGTTTTCACCCGTGTTACCAATTTTCCCGGTCCCAACTTTTTATTGAAACGCCACAAAGATACTGAAAAAAAATTTCTAGGAACATTCAGGACCTCCCTAGACCCTATTTGAAAAAACAAGGGATATTAAACCATTTAAAATAAATAAAATGTCAATGATTTAATGGAAGAGGCCAAAATATTGAGGAAAAAAGGTAGAACGTGTCGCGGGACACACGGTAGGAACTTTAGTTCCTTTTAAGCAAAAATTATGTAATACATTTGACGTTATAGATAAACGATTTGCATATTCTTTGGTGGTCGAGTAGTAAGCATACCAGACTCTCACACGGTAGACACGGCTTCGATTCCCCGTGAGGAAGTTTTTTTTATTGTTAATTTTATTTTTAAATAATTATTCTGCTTGATATTAATAACGACAACAGGTAGACGTTTGAAATATTTAGCAGAATATTCATTATTATAGATAATGGTACGGTACCCTTCATGAGGGAGTCCGACTGGCAACATCTACTTATAACAGCATCGTATATTTAAAAAGGGAAACCGTAGCATTATACAAATTGGACATTCAAGAACTGTTCGTTTACCACACAAAAATTAGTGGAAACATAAAATTGAATTGTTAAATTTTCAATTTGAAGTTATATCACAGTTTATAGAAATTTTTATTTTCTAGATTTTTTCTTAAGTGGGTCGTAGAAAAAATATGCTGTTCGACTCGTGTGGATTGTCCATATCGCACTTGAACGATTGAGCACTCCGCCTACGGCGTCGTGCTCAAACTTCGTCCTCGTGCGATATGGCCATCATATCCACACTAGTTGCACAAACTACTATTTCTATCAAAATATGCCCTTTTACATTTAAAAACAACCTGCCAAATATCAAATCAATGTTGTATCCACCCATTTTAAAGTTTTCGAATTAAAGCATTCAAGTTTTCAAAATTTCAACACCCTGTATTTCGAAAAGTAAATGTGCTAGCCCCCTAAATCGCGCAAAAAAATTATGGAAATAATAGTAAAAATTTATCCGAACAAATTCAAGTAGATCACCAGCACTGCGAATACCAGCTTTGCATAGAATTTTAATATAGCATCGGTGGTTCAGTGGTAGAATGCTCGCATTCCACGCGGGCGGCCCGGGTTCGAGAGAGAGACTAAGGAGAGAGCACAAGCACGCAAGCAAGGCACATAACGAAGCAACGTAACATAACGTAGCGTAACGTAACGCATAACGGTCAGATCTTTTGCGTCGCGACCCCTGGTCGCTCAAACATAACCTGACATAAAGAACTAAAGTTCCAAAAAGTCTCTCTCAGAAGCACTGGATTAAGAATATTTATTTACAAAAATGAACAAATAAAATGGTCCGTATAAATTGATAACAAAAAATACTAAAATTAGAATAGAATGGGTAATTGGAGAGCTACCGATGGACATGTCCTTATAATAGATCTCGGTGGTTGAGTGGTAGACATGTCAGACTCTTACGCGGTAGATCTAGGTTCGATTCCCCAAGAAACAACTTTTTTTTTATTAATGATTTTATTTTTAAATAATTATTCTGCTTGATATTGATAACAACAACAGGTAGACGCTTGAAATATTTCGTATTTTGCATATTTATTGTAGATAAAGGTACGATACCTACCCTTCGTGCGGGAGTCCGACTGGCAACATCTACTTATAACAGCTTCGCATATTTAAAAAGGGAAACCGTAACATTGTACAAATTGTACATTTAAGAACTGTACGTTTATCACAAAAAAATTAGTGAAGACATAAAATTGAATTGGTACGATTATAAATAAAATTGTTGAACATTTTAAATTTCAAGTTATATTTATTTTACAGTATATTCAAATGTTTATTTTCTAGATTTTTTCTTGAAGGGATCGTAGAAAAAATATAATGTTCGAATCGTGTGGATTGTCCATATCCACACTAGTTGCACAAACTACTATTCTGCACAGTTTACAAAATGGAAATGTAGGCCATCAGTTAACTAAACGGATATAATTTCATATACATCCTAGAACGTATATGAAATCCACCAATCAGCATTCGAGTTGAGTATCCGTCATTCATCTTTTTTCAATTTAAAAGAAACGTCAAAATAACTTGTCAAAGTTTCTCATAGAAGCGCACTGGATCAAGAATATTCATTTACAAAGATAAACTTGAAAGAAATAATCCGTACAAATTACCAACAAATAATACTTAAAACAGAATAAAATGGGTATTTGAGGAGACCTCAGATTTTATAAAATTATGTAATAGGTACATCTGACGTTATAGATAAACAATTTTCATATCTCTCAGTGGTTGAGTAGTAAGCAATCCAGACTCTCACGCCGTAGACCCGGGTTCGATTCCCGTGAAAAAGTTTTTTTTTTTTACTTTTATTTCAAAAAATAATTATTCTGCTTGATAATAATAACAACAACAGGTAGACGTTTGAAATATTTAGCAGAATATTCATTATTATAGATAGTGGTACGGAACCTTTCATGAGGGAGTCCGACTGGCAACATCTATTTAGAACAGCATCGTATATTTAAACAGCATCGAATATTTAAAAAATGAAACCGTAGCCCTATACAAATTTCAAGAACTGTACCTTTACCACAAAATTAGTGGAAACATAAAATTGAATTGTAAAATTTTTAATTTGAAGTTAGGTATATTACAGTTTATAGAAATTTTTATTTTCTAGATTTTTTCTTAAGTGGATCGTAGAAAAAATATGCTGCTCGACTCGTGTGGATTGTCTGTATCGCACTTGAACGATTGAGCACTCCGCCTACGGCGTCGTGCTCAAACTTCGTCCTCGTGCGACATGGCCATCATATCCACACTAGTTGCACAAACTACAATTTCTTTCAAAATATGCCCTTTTACATTTAAAAACAACCTGCCAAATGACAAATCAATTTATCCATCCATTTTAAAGTTATCGAATTAAAACATTCAAGCTTTCAAAATTTCAACACCCTGTATTTCGAAAAGTAAATGTGCTAGACCCCTTAATCGCGCAAAACAAATTATGGAAATAATAGTAAAAATTTGGGCGACGACCCAGCACTGTAGTGGAACGCATTCTGATGCGATAATTACAGTCAAGCAAGGTCGGACATGGTTAGTACTTGGATGGGTTACCATGACAGGGAAAACCATCGTATAGGGCCCGTACAGCCTGCAGCGAAACACTTTAGACTACTAGGGTGCACTTTAGACTACTAGGGTGAGTAGCATATCACAGCTCGCAGGCATTATACCAATGAGCACGAGGTATAATGTAGATATGCCGTCTTTCGGAGGAGACGTAAAACCGAGGTCCCGAGTCCATGGATGTTGGGCTCGTTAAAGAACACTAACACTGGTTGGAACACTAGTGGGTTCGCCAAAATTTCCGGTTAGGGGTAGAGTGCTCCCGGCGTCGGTGATTAGCCTCAGTCGCAGAAATAGACCGACGTTAAACAACAGAATAAAAAAAAAAATAGTAAAAATTTATCCGAACAAATTCAAGTAGATCACTAGCACTGCGAATACCAGCTTTGCATAGAATTTCAATATAGCATCGGTGGTTCAGTGGTTAGAATGCTTGCATTGTACGCGGGCGGCCCGGGTTCAAATCCGGGTAGGAGCATATTTATTATTATGAATCGCTGCTTCGTAAACGAGAGAGAGAGACTAAGGAGGCACAAGCACGCAAAAGCAAGGCACATAACGAATAAATGTAACATAACGTTTCGTAACGTAACGCGTAACGGTCAGATCTTTTGCGTCGCGACCCCTGGTCGCTCAAACATAACCTGGCATAAAGAACTAAAGTTCCAAAACTAAAGTTCCAAAAATAACATTGGCCACTTTTTGCAATGTCCTCGACGGGCGAGAACGGGGTTTAAGGTACACATATTGATACCTACGGATATTCCCATTACAATGAACTTTAAATCATCGAAAAATATTAATTTTTGACCGAGTTCTGGAAGAGTTTGTCCACCGGTTTACAAGTTAATTTTATAGACGGTAGCATTTCTAGAGGTAGTGCTGCCGCGTAAGCGAGGGGACGTTTGGATGCGATTATCTCGAAAACTATTGAATTCTCGAAAAAAATGATAAGGACCATTTTTGTAGATAATTTAACGGCCTTCACTTTTTACCTCAACAAAAATTGTCCAAATTGCGTATTTCGGGAGATAATCGTTTTTTGGGGAGCGTTAGGAGCCATTTTGGGCCCTTAGCCAAGGGGCAATCTTGGAGAACTTTTTCTCCCTTTGAAGTACCTGTCAAGACCTACAAATAAAAAAAAAAAAATGATTGAACAAATATATTGATAGGTTTGCCCCTTCAGTTACTGGACTAAAACTAGCCTATTAGAAAAGTAATAAAAACATTTTATTTGTATATTTTTAGAGTAATTTGGTTGCCGTAATGATCGACATATTTAGACAAATGACCAACGAACACTACAACAATTACATAAACAGCTTCTCCACCAATTTCGACGTATTGGACTTCCTAATGGAGATCCTGGTGGTGTTCAAAGAACTCGTAAGCAACTCGGTGTTTCCTAAAGATTGGTGTGACATGTTGATGTTGCAAAACAGTATCATACTCAAATCTCTGCGATATTTTTCTCACACAATTAGAGATTGCTTTTTTCAAAAATTCGAACACGACGCTTGGAATAATTTCTTTCATTGCGCCATAGCTTTTATGACTCAACAGACGCTGCAACTAGAAACGTTTTCTTTCAATAAAAAAATTAGGATATTGGATCTGTTTAATGATATGAGGACAGAAATGGGATTCGAAATCAAATCGATGTGGTTTAATCTAGGTAAGTTGTGATAATGTTTTATTTTAGAGAAGAAATTTCATCTTGAACTGTTATTTTTAAATCTGCATTTAAAATTTTGAACACAAAAATTACTGTATGCAAAGTTTGCAAGAGTAGTCGCGACGCAAAATTAGATCCATAAAACTTTCCTTCTTTTCTTCCTCTAATGGTAAGAGTAGAAGTCAAAGATATTTTAGATGCATCCAAAATTACGATTAAAATATATGCCTTAGAAATGTTAAAATTTACAAGAGGTTGCATGTAAAAATTTAATACCATTTAATTTGTCTATGTAAAATACTTGTTTTTGACCATTATCATAAAATATCTACGATTTTTCATTAACTAATCCCCTAAGTTTACTACATCGTTTGAAAATTTATTAATTGTACTAACAAATTATAAAAAGACTTATAGGGTGATTCATTTAAAAATTTTGAGATATTGCTTGATTTGCGTTTTGTTTCATCCTGTATTAAAGAAGCCACAGATGAAAAAAGTAATTAATACTGAGCACAGCCAATGATGTGTGTATGACATTTGAACACAAAGACCTGTTGATTTATTTTAATTTACTGTTCTGCAGAGTGTTAAAGAGGAGGTCTTTTTTGCTAATAATTGGCCATCTCTTTGTAAAACACCCTTATAATATATTAGAGTGCTATATTTTTGTAACGCTCTCGGTGAGATCTTTTCGATTCTTGAACAAAATATAGTACGTTCCATTAAAAAAAATGTAAGTTTGTGCTGCTACGTGGTTTTGGAACACCTTGTAGAATCGAAAGTATTTTCAAAATGTGTCATCAGTAACTGTATTAGCTCACACAAAACTATGAAGTTCTATCTATCACCACAACAATGAAATCCTCCGATGTCAGAAGATTGCCCCACCCTGTATAACCCTAACGACGCCACTGATAGATTTTTTTTGGGTGATTCCCTACACGTCAAGCATAATCATTTTCGGTCCTCTATATTTTTGCATTTTCGCAAAATTTCGATACGACGTCTCCTTCACCTTCAAAAACCCAGCTCAAGTTGCCCGTTATGTATAAGCACCAGATGGGAAACTTTTTTATTATTAATATTGCGAAAAAAAAACTAATTTTTCATAAAAAGCTCTGCATGATTTAAAATGTGAAATCCAATCTTTAGGTATTGAAATCTCCAAATAATATACAAGTTATATCAGAAAAATGTCTAATAAAAAATTAACTTATTTGTCATCAAAAACTTCATAACCTCCAAGTTTACCCACTTCTATGCTGCTGAATTTTAATGCTTTTAACCAAATATATGTATTTTACCATTCTTAATTTACATTCCACTAGTGATATAATGATAATTACATCATAAGTCGGTCGTGTGTAAACGGCTCTTGTTGGCATACTTTCTCTTTAAACTAACCTAAAAAAAATTAAAAGCCGTACTGCTGATACCATACCCGTTGCCATAAGGAAAAAATCATCGTGTTAAACATCATGTAGACATAGCTGTATATTTAAACTGCTTCAGTTCGGACTTCTTCGTCCAAATCCTCCTCCCAAACTTCATCACCGTATACAGCTCCGCTTCAGATCATCAATCTCCGTAATCTCTCATCCCAATTTTGGTCTCAGAAGGAACTTTTTATATCACCCATAATACTTCCTCAAAAACCAAGGAAACAGCACCTATCACACTCTCCAAACAATTATCGAGATAACTTGCATTATCCTGATGAATGCAATCCCTTCCTCCCGTAGGATGGTAATCGAGACGCTCCGTCACCTGATTCCGTCTTATTACAACTCTGCTCTGTTCAAGGACGGGACAACACTGCATTTTTAAATGTCTCGCTAATCTCCCAACCTCGGACACGACAATCACTTTCTCCTACATCAAACACGCGCCGAAATAGCGAAAGCTACCCAGAAAAGTGCACCGAAAACCGGAAGAAACGTGCGTGGAAAGCAACCGAACGATCACGGCGTCAAGAGGAGCATAGATAAAGCAACATACAGATCGCGAAAAGTCTATTCGAGCCATGCGATTAACACAAGTACGAAGAAAATATGAGAAAAATTACTCGAAAGAGATAGAAGAATGATTGTGCGCAGTCAGCTGCTGCCAAATGTATTTATCTGTAAAAGTTATTCCCAATTTTTGTCGGCAACAATGTTAAATACCAATAATAGTTAAATCGAAAGCAGTTTATAGATTTTATTTATTGCAGATTGTAATTTATCCAATTTTTTTCTTGAACTATATTATTCTATTCTTATTTGTGTTGATCTCACTTATTTTTCAAAAGTCAATAATATTACCAATCTCGATTTTCTCCCACTAAATACGGCGTTATCACAGATTATAAAGAGAACAGATACGAAAGCTTGACAGAGAACAGTAAAAAGAGAGAGATGGGTAGACATACCCATTTAAATGCCCATCGTCTTATGTAGACTCCGTTCGAGCTGCTTCGCGAAATTTGTCAACAGGGTTGTCTATTTGCATAATATTTCCTTCAATTTACGATCATAGGTCAAATATTTTATAAGCATTTTTTTAGGTGTGATAGTTATATAGATACAAATATTCGATAATTACTTGTTTTAAATCAATTTTATTGACATTAAAAGAATTATACAATTAAAAAGATTATAATGTATAAAAATCATACCATAAATATTTACTTTTTTCACAAACCACATCCTTGGCAATCATGCACAATAAAAGCTGCATTTACATTCAATTCTAAGTCAAATTTGTTTTGAAATTGGCGTGTTTGTCATATGGGGGCAGCACAGTATCATTTACATTGGAAAAAATTCGAAGCCGACTTCAAAGTGCACTTCGAAGTGGGACAAACAGTTTGCTGATGGCAAATCAAAATTTAAGAAATGTCTAATTTTGAGGTTAAGCTGCAGGTCATCAGGTCATGTCATTATTTGTTTACTGCCGTTTTGTTCCAAGAAGCACTATTTTCTTATTAGTGTCCATTTCGTTTAATTACACAGGTAGGTAAATAACATACAAATTTTAATTACTGGACAAATATAAACCACGGACATAACCTATAAATTTCTTCAATGAAAATGATAAATTATCAAATGTCAAACTGGGCTTGGACTTCGAAGTGAATGTAAATGCAGCTTAACGGTGACGGCTAACCTAACCTAACATAATCAAAACGTCAAAACATGCTCAAAATCACTTGTAATCTGTTCTCAAAATTCATAACCACAAAACAGTCTAACCTATAGAAGTGAAAGTCTAATAGGATTTACTAGAATGAAAAAATGAGGTGTCAAACCCATCCACCTGAAGCGCTAGTTGCAATTGAGTTGTCGATATAGGCAAGGCAGCTGAGGCCGAAAAACAGACTATTAGACTAAGGGAAGAAGAATTTCAGCGATCGCATTGGATGGGTTCAAAACTATTTCATAGCGCTTTTTTTAATGGAAGTTTGTTTTTTTTTCTTATTTTTTGGGAATCAAACCACAATAATGTTTTTTTATTTTGACATTATTGTGGTTTGATTCCCAAAAAATAAGGGAAAAAAAGAATAAGTAATGCCACAAGGAGCTTACAGAGGAAGTTTGTTTATTTGAATTACTAATGCCCGATTTCACTAACCATTTCCCAAAGTCAGGTAATACCTAAAACGAATTTAGGAATTCCTAAATGCAATTTACATTTAACCACGCGCTAAGTAATACCTAAGAGTGATAATATTACGTATTTCTCATTACTTTTTGATCAATCCTGAAAGGATTGTAGGAACAGCTTTACGAGTGAGGCCCATTTTTGTCCCAATAATAATATATTGTGGTTCAAAATATCTGTTGCAAACTTTGTAGGATTTATAAATCTGTTCAGCGCTTAATTCCTTTAGTTTTGGATTGCGAATGAGGGCAACCCATTCATTCAACAACAAAGGGTCATGTTTGGGTATCCTATGTCGTTTTGTATGTAATGTCTGTACACCCAAGAACGCAACACTTCACTCCAACCATTATAAAGTTATTATAACATTATGATAACACTTAAACTTGATAACACTTACAGTACCTAATTGAAACACAAATAACAGCAGCAAATGGCAAAAGGAAACAATCTATAGAAGACAACGGTAACAACTAACAACAACTATATGACAGCTATGATGAATTTTAAAATCTTTTCTTCTTTTCGTGCTGAAGGCCTTAGCTGCCAGGCCTGTTTCGACAACTCAATTGCAACTAGCGCTTAAGGTGGATGGGTTTGAAACCTCATTTTTGTATTCAAGGTCATCCTATAAACTTTCACTTCTATAGGTTAGACTGTTTTGTGATTCATAACGCCATTTTTGTTTGCATCATTGTTTGAAGGTGTTCAATCGGCGATAATAATTGTGTTATTTGACTAATTGATTGTGCGTTGTGGTAATATTAACTATAAAAATATAGTGGTATAGATTATTATTCTTATAAAATTAATAAACATCACGGCGGAGTGTATTGATTGTTCATACAGAGACTGTCCAAATAAATTTTATTCGGAAAGAAAAATAAAGTTCTTTCGATTTCCAAGGGATGAGAGTATTTAAAAAGTGTATATTGTATTCCCTTTGATAATAAATAAATTAAGAATCATTTGTACTTCTAAATTTGGTTGATTTTAGTAATTATTTGTGTTATCTAAAAATGTATTCATTAATTAATCTCCCAAGAGTAATGACTATTTATAACAAATCATAGGAATGTACATATAGGTATTTAATAAATACATAAATATATATTCGATTATGATTATTGTTTTAATTCATGGCACAGTTTTAAAGATTTAGTGGAAACTTTCAAAAAAACTAGATCCGGCACTAGAAATTGTTATTGTCCCCGAGTCAACACTGCAATTGGTAAGAAATTCAGAAAATATTTTAAACTGGCAACATCGCGGCCATACCGATTTAAAGGTCCAAGGTCATTGACGACGGAGCTGTAAATCGTTTGATGTTTTACCGGGGTTCGTATCTGTTCTCTTTATAATCTGTGGCGTTATCCCGTGTTGAAAGTCAAATGCAAAATAAGTTATTTATTCTTTAGAAAGTACCAAACATTCTAAACTGGCAACGCTGCTTTCATATCAGATTGGTAGCTGGAACTGAACACGCCCAACGCTGACTGCGAACAATTATTCTTCTCTCTCTTTCAAGTAGTTTTTCTCATATTTTCCTTGTCGTACTTGTGACGTATGGCTCGAATAGACTTTTCGCGATCTGTATATTGTCTTTGAAGAGGAGCAGCTGCCTGCGAAGCGCAACAAATCAACTGCACTTTTTTAAATGACTACACTTATGAAAATAAAAATAACAAACACCTTCCCTTCCTTACCTGGGATGCCTACTATGCAGGTTTTCTGTGGGTTGTTCTTCCATCATCTATATTCGCAACGTTCAGAACAGCGCGATACGTTGCGGAAATTAACCAAATGGCCATTCTTTGGGCGCACAGAGACAGCTGTTCCTACCGCGACCTTCAAATCATGCTTTAAATTCATTCAGATCAAGCCCTGAAGAAGACAAAGTCCTATAACATAGTAGAATAAAAAATGTAGCTTTTGCTTTGCTTTATCCGATGAAGGATAATCTTGATGTCAAAACTTCAATTAAAATAATGCTCGAACAAAAAAATATATTCAATACATTTTGTGGCACAGGGTAATTGAGACATGTTTTATTATTTTAATGTAAATTATTCCGAATGACACACCTGAAATTATTGGTGATAAGATAAAAATGTCCATTATAATTATAATGCAGTTTAAAAAATTCCTCAAAAATGTGTGTGATACAGAAAATTTTGTGATGTTGCCAAGCTGTAGTTTTTTTCTTTACTTAACGAAAACTAGAAAAGTCAATCTGATGTTAGATTGACAGTTCTTGATAATAATGAATACAAATAGCGAATTAGGTACGTCTCTTACAGCAGTAAGCAGGAGAAGTGCCCCCCATTTCGGGGGGGCAAAATAGCTTAACCAAGATGTTACCATTTCTTGACATTTACTGTTCAGCTGATTAGGCATTTTATTAACTTCACACTGCAGATTTGCCTAAATAATTAGTTATGGAAATAACTGTTTTTTTAAACTTAAAGAAGCAATGAATTTAAAAGCACCAAAAACACTGATCGAATGTGAATAAACGTCAAAACAAACTGGGGAATTTTACCAGTTGGTCTGACAACGTCTTGAAGTTTTGCCAACCCGTTAGCTGTAAATTGCCCAGGCTGTTGAGGATAAATTGTATTTACGGTTGGTAAATTATTATTTATTCTGATAAGCAGGAAAGTAACTAAAAATGACGTCATCGTCTTTTTATCGTAAAAACCCATATCAAAGTATGCCTGGTATATTGGCAAAAAAAATCGTCGATTGACATCTTCAGTAGCATTTGCGCGCCATAGAGAGAGAAAGAGAACTATAAACTATATTTCTCAAGTTCCTATTGATTTAAAAAAAAGCATTGATGAGGTTTTTAGATGCCACTTGATGATGCTATTGAATAAAAAAAACCTATTGGGTTCATTTCTCCTAAACGTATGGACTTATTTTGATAAATTTTGTACCGCAGTTTCAATTATCGTAAAAAATTTGCTTGTCCGAAAAATCGGCGTTTCCCAACTCGAGCCCGTTATTACCTGGCCCCGAAAATCACTGACCAACTCGTGCCCGT